>WYDE02187345.1:0-10796 GCA_009867175.2 Adela reaumurella | reverse complement strand
GCAACAGTCCGGTACGACACCCAACAGAAATAAGGAGCCGAATTATACGCATTATTTTATGTGGTTTACAAAAAAAATAACCCTCGGGAAGTTTATTGAAGAGATGCGGAGCGAAGCGACTCTTCTTATTTTTGCAGAACACAAAGGCTCGTTTCGTTTCTAACTTCACAGCTAATCAGCAAGGAAGTCGGACAATTTCCTAGCTTGGTGCTAATCAGTAGTACATTATCAATAAATTTTATATTAAAATAAATGTTTATCGAAATTTTCCAAACATATCAGCTTGACACTTTCTTCTTCTTTGAAAAAAAATCAACAAAATCCGACAAGTAACTCTCTATAGGTACTCATAATTATTAGCAGAGAAGTATCTATATAAAAAGCAATAAGATTGAAAAACCAGAACAAGACAAAAAGCGCGATGGCGCTCTACGAAACTTGGGGAACACTTTTCGCCCGAACGGGGTACAAGTTTTCAGGAATAAGTATGCAATTCGATTCCTTGACCTCGGGAATCGGGAAAAAATTGGTCAAATATTATTATTGGTGTGTAATTTTGGTATTACGAGCGAAATAAAATTCTCATATAAAACACGAAAAAGAAAACGCAACCTCGGTTGCTATGCGATGACGGCTGTCAGACCACTGCAGTGTTGCCACATTCAAAACTCGGAATTATCTTATCGTAGATTATTGGCAAATTATTTACTAATATAGTCCGATAGATCATTTTGCGTGCGGAATTTTGTCGGAACTGAACGGTTGCCATACTAAAAAAAATTTAATGTTGGCGATAACGCGATAGTGGCGCCCCCAACCAGTTGCAATCTATGTCAGACTATAACATAACATTTCGGTAGGTTTCCTGCACGATGTAGGGGCAATGAGGGGTTTTCGTTTGTCAGTTCCCATCAAGTTCTCCCGTTGCACGATGTAGAAAAGGAACGGTGACCGCACTGGCGAGAAAATATGAAGCAAAAATTGTCGGCACTTTTTTAGTTCGGAGCTGTATTCTATGAGTTTCATATAAGAACAAGACACTTGTCCTACGATATTGACACTTATATGCCGTCATTTTTGCTTCAATTTTTCCTGACAAACAGCTTATAGTCAGAGCACCATTCCTTTTCTACTTCGTTTTCCGTTGGAAACAGATGGCTCTGTGACATAAACCCAAGTCAAAGTTATCTCTTGACATATAAATCATAAAAATTAGTGACATACGGATGGTACACACATGTATTTTCAAAGCTTTATACTGGGAAAATACAGAACTCTTTCTTACTCCAAGGACTAGACTGTGTCAACATGACAGAAATAGATCTAGAATTTGTCTCAATTTCCGCTGTAAAGTTTCAGATGATTATTCTGTACACAGATATAGGATGTCCAGCTAAATGATGCTAGCTTATCTCTTCCCTACTATTATAAAATGCAACGTCTGGCGTCGTCAGTAGTCAGTCAGTCCTGTCTTTCCGTTTATAACTCGAGAATCCCTCAACCGATTTTAATGCAGTTTATGTCTACGTAATGCTTAATTCTTCCTATCACATATAGGATACTTATTATCACGATAATCAGTATAGAAGGCGAGCAGTGGGCTGAAATATAAGAGAGGTCGGACTTTAACGCGGGCGGAGCCGCCTGCACAGCTAGTAATATCATATTGAGAAACGGCTTGTACATACATACAAATGTACACACACTCCTCACTGCAAACACAACGCTTTGCTGTAATTGTCTTAAGACTCGGTGCATCGACCGAGATGAAACGATACTTTTACTTTTCCATTATTTAAAGCGATTCAAGACCTCGCCTGCACTCGAGCGATGGTGGTGAGCTCCCGCCCTCTACCGCCGCACACCAGCGTTTACTGCACTACGCAAGCTACTTCGCACTAAGCACTACTACTAGACGCCGCCGGCTGACCGGACGCGGGGAGGCTAGAGACGACGCCGGCTGACCGAACGCGGGGAGGCTAGGGATAGCGCTGGGTGCCCGTATGCGGATATGCTAGGGTCGAAGCCGGCCGCGGGGACGCTAGGCAAGACACCCCGGCTGCCCGAACGTGGGGACACTAGGGATGTCGACGGGTACCCAGACGCGGGGACGCTGGGTGCCCGAACGCGGAGATGCTGCGATCGACGACGGCTGCCCGGAAGCGGGGACACCTTAAGTATCTCACAAGCGCACTAGCCTAGCACTCGCGTGATCCTCGCCGTTCGTCAAAGCAAATATCATCAAAGACAGGTGTGAGCACCACATGATCATTGAAAGAGGATCAGGTCGTGATCATGCTACGCTGCTCACAACGGTCTCACTCTCTTTGTTGCCTACGAAACAGGACAATGGAAGAGAATCATATCGTGATCGTAATACGCTGCACGTAAATATCTAACTGTCTTTGTCGCCTACGCAACAGTACCATCGAAAGAGCATTATGTCGTAGCAGTAGCAGCCCATGCTGCGCCCGTAGAGGTATGACTGTTTTTTTTATTGCTTCCGAAGTGGGTGAATGAACTTGAAGCCGGAGCCGGAGCCTGGAGAGCAGCCAAATTCACCCCAAATGAGGTAGCAGTTCGTCTTGAAGTCAGAATAATGTTTCTGGGGAAAGGCGATGAATTGTAGTAATATTAAAAAAAATCTCGGGAAGCCCGTTCCACACCTTTGCAGTGCGACACAATAACGATTTAGAGAATCGTGCAGTTCTAAGGCCTCTTCTATCGACTGCAAAGGGGTGTTCCGCAAGTTTGTGACGGGTTTGGCGAAGGGGAAAATTAGGAGGGGGGATGAGTGAAGCAAGTTCATCTGAACAGCGGCGTAGTAATAAAGATAAAACAGGCTCAACGAACCAACAACGATGCGTCCGTGCTTTAGAGGTTGAAGGTACTTTGTGAGTACAGAGTCGCCAATGAGACGAATGGCACGTCGCTGTATAAAATCCAAGGCCGAAAGAATCTACTCAGGGGATCCCTCCAAGAGAAGACTGCAATATTCCATCAGCGATCTTACTTGCGCTTTATAAAGTGTAAGCAACTGGACCGGCGTGAAAAACGCATGCTTCGGTATAGGATCCCAAATTTTCTGGACGCTTTCGCCTTGGATTCTATGAACGATCGAAAACCGATGTCTCTAGGATCCTCCATACCCAAGACGCCCAGACTATCATCGTTTAGGACTTGGCTGGCCTGGAAAGTAGCTTTGAGTGGAAACGGATTAGTTTTAGTAGAGAAGGCGCAAGCTTGCGTATTGGCCACTTTAAAGTTGAACAAGTTCTCCTTCCCCGAGAGGATACTCTTTCGATAACTTGGTCAATGTGAGCAACAGTTTCACGTCTCACATTTGTAGTTGACGCCTCACTACGTTTCAACTCTTTAATGAACCCTTCGTGCTCCGTGCTGTCGTCCGCATAACAATGTGTTTCGCCGAGCGAGAGCATGTCGTTGATAAATATCAGAAACAGCGTAGTCGGATCCATGTGAAACACGAGCATTGATTGAGTAGTCGGACGAGCAGACACCATCAAGGGTGAAAAAGTTCGTCCTACCACTCAAAACGGCCTACGGGCTGATTACCTATGCCGACTACGCAACTGGACCATCGGAAGAATATCATGGTGTGGCCGTGCTACGCCACTCGTTGAGGTCTGAATGTCTTTGTCGCCTACGCAACAGGAACATCGAATGAGCATCATGTTGTGACCGTGCAACGCCACTCGTAAAGTTCTGACTCTCGTTGTCGCCTACGAAAAAGAACCATAAAAAGAGCTTCATGACGTGGCAGTAGAGGTCTGTCCCATTTGTCGCCTACGCAACAGGACCATCGGAAGAGCATCATGACGTGGCCGAGCTACGCCCCTCGTTGATGTCTGAATGTCTTCGTAGCCTACTCAACAGAACCATCGGAAGAGCATCATGGCGTGGCCGAGCTACGCCCCTCGTTGATGTCTGAATGACTTTGTCGCCTAGGCAACAGAACCATTGAACGAGCATAATGTTTTATGGCCGTGCAAAGCCGCTCGTAAAGTTCTGACTCTCGTTGTCGCCTACGCAACAGAACAATCAAAATAGCTTCATGACGTGGCCGTCCTACGCTGTCTGACACTCTTTGTGGCCTAAGCAAAAGGACCATCGGAAGAGCATCATGGCGTGGCCGAGCTACGCCCCTCGTTGATATCTGAATGTCTTTGTAGCCTACGCAACCGAACCATCGGAAGAGCATCATGGCGTGGCCGAGCTACGCCCCTCGTTGAAGTCTGAATGTCTTTGTCGCCTACGCAACAGAACCATTGAAAGAGCATCATGTTGTGACCGTGCAACGCCGCTCGTAAAGTTCTGACTCTCGTTGTCGCCTACGCAACAGAACAATCAAAATAGCTTCATGACGTGACCGTCCTACGCTGTCTGACTCTCGTTATGGCCTAAGCAACAGGACCATCGAAACATCATCAAGTCAAGACCGTGCTATGGCGCTCGTAGAGGTCTGCCTCAATTTGTCGCCTACGCAACATGACCATCGAAAGAGCATCATGGCGTGGCAGTGCTACGCCGATCGTAAAGATCTGACTCTCTTTGTCGCGTACGCAACAGAACCATCGAAAGAGCATCAGGCCGGCCGTGTAAGGTTGAGGTCTACCTCCATTTGTCGCCTACGCAACAATATCATCGAAAGAGCATGATGTCGTGACCGTGCTACGCCGCTCGTAGAGGTCTACTTCCATTTGTCGTCTACGCAACAATATCATCGAAAGAGCATGATGTCGTGACCGTGCTACGCCTCTCGTAGAGGTCTACCTCCATTTGTCGCCTACGCAACAATATCATCGAAAGAGTATGATGTCGTGACCGTGCTACGCCTGTCGTAGAGGTCTTCCTCCATTTGTCGCTTACGCAACAATATCAGCGAAAGAGCATGATGTCGTGACCGTGCTACGCCTCTCGTAGAGGTCTACCTCCATTTATCGCCTACGCAACAATATCATCGAAAGAGCATGATGTCGTGACCGTGCTACGCCTCTCGTAGAGATCTACCTTCATTTATCGCCTACGCAACAATATCATCGAAAGATATTTAAGAATATTATAGATATTTTGCGTGTTCGACCGACTAATACTTCTATTTGATAAGACCAGCTTAGCCATGCATCTAGTATAACACCTAGGTATTTGAAGCATTTGACGCATTCCAGCGTCGGACAGGAGCACTCTGTGAGTTCATTTCAGCTATGTAAGCCCTCTACGAACGCCCTCTCTATCGACGATCCTGTTGCGTAGGCGACAAATGGAGGCCGACTCTACGAGCGGCGTAGCACGGTAACGACATTATGCTCTTTTGATGGTATTGTTGCGTAGGCGACAAATGGAGGCAGACCTCTACGAGCGGCGTAGCACGGTCACGACATCATACTCTTTCGATGATATTGTTGCGTAGGCGACAAATGGAGGCAGACCTCTACGAGCGGCGTAGCACGGTCACGAGATCATGCTCTTTCGATGATATTGTTGCGTAGGCGACAAATGGAGGTAGACCTCTACAAGAGGCGTAGCACGGTCACGACATCATGCTCTTTCGATGATATTGTTGCGTAGGCGACAAATGGAGGCAGACCTCTACGAGCGGTGTAGCACGGCCACGACATGATGCTCTTTCGATGGTATTCTTGCGTAGGCGACAAATGGAGGTAGACCTCTACGAGAGGCGTAACACGGTCACGGCATCATGCTCTTTCGATGATATTGTTGCGTAGCCGACAAATGGAGGCAGACCTCTACGAGCGGCGTAGCATGGCCACGACATGATGCTCTTTCGATAGTATTCTTGCGTAGGCGACATATGGAGGTAGACCTCTACGAGAGGCGAAGCACGGACACGACATCATGCTCTTTCGATTATATTGTTGCGTAGGCGACATATGGAGGTAGACCTCTACGAGAGGCGAAGCACGGTCACGACATCATGCTCTTTCGATTATATTGTTGCGTAGGCGACAAATGGAGATAGACCTCTACGAGCGGCGTAGCATGGCTACGACATGATGCTCTTTCGATAGTATTCTTGCGTAGGCGACAAATGGAGGTAGACCTCTACGAGCGGCGTAGCATGGCCACGACATGATGCTCTTTCGATGGTATTCTTGCGTAGGCGACAAATGGGGGCAGCCCTCTACGAGCGGCGTTGCATGGCCACGACATATGCTCTTTCGATGGTATTCTTTACAATTCGCAAAACATTTTCCCGTGATTATAACTGTACGTCATGATGATAGGAGTGATAAGTTTCATTATAATTCGTTCATATAATAATGTGTAAGGGTGTAAGTGTGTAACCCACTTCTTACAATAGCAGATAGGTAATGTAAGTTTTTTGTAGGTGCTACATTACGAACGACACATTCAATGATTGTTTGTTTACACAGAAAACTTCGCATTATATCGAATCGAACTTTATGTTATTAGGTTACTACCTACATTCATCACACATGCTGTTTTCTATTCTGAATGGACATACATTGCTGTCTGACCACAGAGTTAGAATTCGTTACCATTCTGACAGCTAGCTATTAGATACAAAGCACACTATACTTTGTCAAATTTAGGATGATAATTTTGACAGCTTACACTAGGGATGGGGTAGTGTATAATCGTTAATGAATGTTTACGATTATCGATTATTATTCTCATAGAACTTGGAATCGATAGTTGGCGTTGACGATAAGTGGGCGGTACCCATCAATGAAGTATGACATTATCTGTAGCACATTGTGCGGGGAAAAAATACGGCACTTCATAGGCGTGATCTGTCAAAATTATCATCCTACCTTTTGTCAAGGTATAACTAGCTGTCAGTACTATAGTGATGTACATACAGCTCGGTAAACTTGCAAGTATTTTGGTATGTTACTGTAATACTAGTATGGATAATGGATGTTTAATTATTTAAGCATATATATATTTTTTCTTCTTCTCCTAATTTACTTCTTTTCCTCATTCAATAGATAGCTGTACCTAGTGTTTCCAATAATTGTTTCTTGTAATTTTTATTGAATTAGTTAAATGATTTTATATAATTTATTTAGTATATAATTTTTCTGCAATGGCAATACTTTTGAATTAAAAACGCCAAAGCGTAGACCTAGGAAGATTATACAGAGAAACTTTAACAAAATTGATCAAGCTAAGATTCAGAAGGATGCAGAGAACATAGATTGGAATATAATCAAAATTTCAGGTAGTGTTGATGACAAGGTCGAACAGTTCAATGCCCTTCTTCTTGGTCTATACGAGAAGCATGCGCCCGTCGCACGCATGAATCTTAAACATAAACCCGCCCCCTGGATTTCGGAAGAGATACACAAGGATATGGCAGCTCGAGATAAAGCTAAAATTAGGCACAATAAAAACCCCAATTCAGAGAATTGGGAAACGTACAAGAAGCTCCGCAATAAATGTACTCAAAAATGCCGAAATGCTAAGCGTGCTCATATTTATGATCGAATGTTAGTAACACCAATAATTCCAATCTGTGGTCTTTCTTAAGATTTCTCGGGGCATGCGAGGACAAAAAGAGCGAGAGTGGGCTCACTGTCTGTGCTCACGGAGTGCTTGAGCATGCATGCGTCTACTCACGTGCAATGTGCGTCCGTGCAACATAACACAAGTATCGTTATACACAACATAACATAAGCATATACTTACCTAGCTCTACATACATACATATGTATATACCTACGGACGGACGGACGGACGACGCTACGAGTGTGCAGCGAACGAGTGATGGATGGCGGCGGCGTGGCGCGCATACCTACCTACACAAATACATAATAAGTAACCTCTACGTATAATGAATAATGAGTGAGCGAAGAGCGGGAGAGCAACGAGCAAGCGGCAACAGACTATGTACAGAATAGAAGCGGAGAGAAGATAGAAGTAGAGGCGACTCACCAACGCGCGCGCGGCGGTCTGCTGCTGCAACCGACACACATCACTCAACCAACACGGCTCACTCAGCATGCACGCACGCACGCACGCACACACAACACGCGGCGCGTGCGTACGTGCGTAAGGCACGCAAGTGATTGTTCTTCAAGGCAGAGAAAAAAACATTGTAAACATTGATTTTGTAATGAAAATGATTATGCTGATCATGTTCCTTATTTTTTCGACATCAAGAATATTTCGGTCTGGCAACTGGGAGTCGTTTCGTTCAGAAATGGCAACACTTTAAAAACTTAAAAAATTCCTATCTAACTGTTAAAGTCCAAAAAGAGTCAAAGAGTAAAAATGTTTGAACTTCAGTCTACCAGACTTTGAAAAAAGGTGAAAAAGTGTCGCTTAAGTCCTTTTTAAACTTAAATGGTCCATTTTCAAAGTCCGTCTGGCAGGCTGGAGCTCAAACCCTTTTTTATGTTTAAAATTTTCACGATTATCTATATATCAAGGTCTTCATTTAAATTTTTGACACTTTTCAGATGCAATTAAAATTAACAGCTTTTGAGATAGGAATTTTAAAACTTTTTAAAGTGTTGCCGTTTCTAAACGCAACGGCTCCCAGTTGCCAGATCGGCATATTCTTGATGCCGAACACGACCAGCGTACAATCATTTTCATTACAAAGTTACGTATTTTTTTTCCGCCTCCTAGTGTAGAACTCGACAGCGGCTGGACATACATAGGTCTGACACGCACGACACAGGAAGAAGAGCAGGCGGGCTCGACGAGAGAGCATGCGGGCCGGACGAGAGAGCAGGCGGGCTCGACGAGAGAGCAGGCGTACTCAACGAGAGAGCAGGCGGGCTCGACGAGAGAGCAGGCGGGCTCGACGAGAGAGCAGGCGGGCTCGACGAGAGAGCAGGCGGGGGCCGCGCCGTTGCGTCCTGCTGTACTACTCTTAACACTGCTGCACTGCAGAAGCTTATTTACAGTCAATTGACTGAAACGGCGCTGGCGTGGTTACACGCATGGTGTAAAGCTTTCCGTTAGACGTTTTTAAAGCGTTTATTCTGTCTGTATCTGATACTGGACAGCTTTTAATTCAAAATATTTTTTATTTTTTCCATACATTTTGAGAAGTCGTGTCTACATTTTTTTTTATCAATTACAAAATTATTAGAACAAAAGTGGTTCAGTTTCCTGTACACAATAACCACTTTTCGGGTAGTACGCAGTAGGTATGAGCTGTTTACTTAACGCAGCGCCGTGTATGAACAAGCGCCGCGCCGCCGCCGCCGTGTATGAACAAGCGCCGCGCCGCCGCCGCCGTGGCACATTACGGCTTGCACCTCGCTCATTTTAATGAGCAGTCCAAGGCATCATTTATTGCTGGCTAACTGGGTGGCTGTTCGTGTGGTCGCGGGGCCTCGAGAGCAGCCGAACCCACGCCCCCGAAGAGGCGCCAGGCCGGCCTGAAGGCGGACTCATGTTTGTGGGGAAAGGTATTTACGCGCGATTTTAAGATCCGTCGATTGTAGGAATAGGAAAACATGTTCGCCGGAAGCCCGTTCCACACCTTCGCAGTGCAACACAAGAACGATTTGGAGAATCGTGCAGTCCGACGACTACATAGGGGCGTTCCGCAAGAGTGTGGCGGGTTTGGCGAAGACGAAGGGGGATGTGGGGAGCAAGTTCATCTGAGCAGCGGCGTAGTAATAAAGATATAACAGGCTCAACGAACCAACGATGCGTCCGTGCTTTAGAGGTTGAAGGTACTTTGTGAGTACAGAGTCGCCAATGAGACGAATGGTACGTCGCTGTATATAATCCAAGGCCGAAAGAATCTACTCAGGGGATCCCTCCCAGAGAAGACTGCAATATTCCATCAGCGATCTTACTTGCGCTTTATAAAGTGTAAGCAACTGGACCGGCGTGAAAAAACGCATGCTTCGGTATAGGAACCCTAATTTTCTGGACGCTAGTTTCGCCTTGGATTCTATGAACGATCGAAAACCGATGTCTCTAGGATCCTCCATTCCCAAGACGCCCAGACTATCATCGTTTGGGACTTGGCTGCCCCGGAAAGTAGCTCGGAGAGGAAACGGATAAACCCCCTAGTAGCGAAGGGGAGGTGAGGCGCGGGGCGCCTCCCCTTCGCCGCGTTCCCTGTTCTGTGTGCGAGATACACCAGTCTGCGAGGTGTACACTAGTCTGCGAGATGTACACCAGTCTGCGAGGTGTACACCAGTCTGCGAGATGTACACCAGTCTGCGAGGTGTACACCAGTCTGCGAGGTGTACACTAGTCTGCGAAGTGTACACCAGTCTGCGAGGTGTACACCAGTCTTGTCGTAACAGGCTTCGCGATGCCTACTCCCTAAACGAGTTGAAATGAGTTTTCAGCGAAGTTTCTTGCCAGTCCTTCTGGGAAGTTCAAAATTGCTGTGTAGTGAGCTATTGACATATGAGTCGAATAAACCTACAAGATTTCAGCCCGATCGGCTGCGCCGTTTAGGACTTATATGGACAGACAGACAGACAGACAGAAGGTGTGAACACTGTTTGCTTTGCCAACTTTCAGATTACCGTATTGTTTTTTTGGGGAAATGGAGCTGAAGTAAACATAGTACTTGTTCTACAGACAAGTGGGAATGTTACGATCGGCGATCGGTAGCATTGTCCCGTCCGACCATTATTTCATCGACATCAAACTGCGGTGTCATCAGACTAGGATATCACAAAAGTACACAGTGCACAGTACCTACTATACACGCCCTCACAGTACACATGAACAGCGGCCTGATTCTCCTCACAATGCGTCTTGTCGCCGGATACGGAAACTCTCTCATCGGTATTCACCGAACATAG
>WYDE02187235.1:0-10796 GCA_009867175.2 Adela reaumurella | reverse complement strand
GAAAACACGAACTATGTTTCATAGCCGCTTCGACCGACCTTCATTCAGTGCGGTGGTACCAACCCGGGCGGGGTTTACCCTACCACCATGTAAGGAGAGGAAAGGGACCTACAGTTTAACGTGGAATCCGAACCACGACCAGCGTCAACTGTCAAGCGGTCACCTATCCAAGACCTGACCGCGCTCGGCAGTGCAGTGCGGTAATAGAATACAGTATACCGCAACCACTGAGCCAATGACGCTGATAAATAATAATAATGATGATCACTCTATTTTCAGCTCTATTCAAAGTATACTACGTGACGATCCCACATATCACTGAGCGCGTGGTCTAATTTGTAACAGGGTCAAGGTAACCATTTACGTTTCATGTCCGGTACATTTTTATTACACATTAAAGTCACACCCCATAGTGATAGTGCTTGATAACACGTTATAACAAAGCGTTGTTACCCATTTATGAAACGCATATGTTTTTGTTGTGTAGATAACTAGGTATTTAAAGTTTCGGTAGATGGACACTCGCGTATTGAATGCTCTATTTTTTTACCTAATTACACGAAGAAAAAAGGTTTCCACTGCTGGGTTAATTTCGCACTGTACTATGCTGTACTATATTATTTTTACACTAACTGAAAGAAACACCATTGATACTGTGTTTCATTCTAGTTATGCCACCTGCATATAAGCTATGTATAGAAGCTAGCCCAATTTTGGTTAATATAAGAAGGCCTGTGATTGATCAATAGGAAAAGCGTGAATGGGTTTTTGCATAATATTCCGAAAAGTAAGGTGATTAGTTCCACTGCATGAATTGATAATATCCCCCTGGTCCTTAGACTTATGTATGTCAGTGACTCTTGGGTATGGCAGTAGTGACATATAAGTAGAATAAATGCAGTTGAAATTCGGTCATTGAGAAAAATATGTCGTGATGTATCTTTGAAAAATCAAATGGCGCTGAATTGTTTCTGTCTAGCCCTCCGGGGAAGAGGCGTGATGGTATGGAATACTGATAAGATCCAATGCAAAATTTTTTTTAATTAACACATATACAGATATATACGTACACATGGCAACCCGCAACGCTGTTTTTGACAGATATACAGCAGAGGCAATATAACGGCGAATTTTTATTTATTTATTGCTATGCCAGTGTCATGTGAGAGAGGATCAGGATGTACACAATATTGTGTATACTGCAAATATGTGCTGCAAGTATACAGGGTGTCCCAGTTTGACCGCAAAATATTACCACCACGCGATTCCTTAGCTTATAAGATACAAAAAAAGCTTCTTGTAACTTTTTTAATTTGACCTTTAGTTTCCAAATTATTCAGGATTTTATGCGGCAAGGTGGGGTGACAAGAGCGATCCGCCGTGCTTTAGTTATAATTCTTTTCTCAAGTTCTATTGAACCAAATACAAATGTTTTAGTCGTATTAGATAGACGACATCATTGAGATTAATTTGTAATTTATTGTTATTATTTATTGTTGAATTTGAATTTGGTTCAATAGAACTTAAAAAAAAAATTACTAATGCATGATGGATCACTTTTATCGCCCCACCTTGCCCCATAAAATTCTGTTCTGAATTACTTGGAAACTAAAGATAAAATTGAAAAAAATTATGACAAGCTTTTTTTTTGAATCGAGTGGTGGTAATATTATGCGGTTGAACTGGGACACCCTGTATACTGCAATTGTAAATAATATCAAATTTATATTCAAAGTGAGGGTAGGATGAAATATTATTATCTTAGATTCAGTCACAATATATTTATATTCCACAAAATGATGTGTTCTTGCGCTAGTATAATTTTTCAGTTAAGCCTATAACAGAGTGGTCAGTTTTCATTGTTTTTAAATAACGAAGTGTGACGCATTGACGAAATCTTTTATCAACAGATAATGCACCTACGTACGTACAACGTAAATTACTCCAACTGTTGTGACATGATATCTTTTGCAGTAATAACACGATCAATTTCATCTTGATACATTGACGTAGGCATCTTCAATAGGATACAAACACAATTACATCTGTGAAAAATAATAGAACATATTCCTCGAGGAAGAACCCTGTACATCATCATGTTTAATTGGTCACAAAGGAGTGCACAATCTTTACCAGATCATTTAGCGTGCATCCCTACAATTGCTCTAATAATAACTCTATCCACACATCAATCAGTCTCTTCGTCTGGGATGCAGTACAATCGAGCCGACAATTACACAACGGGCCAGACGGTCTCGTGCGTCAATGCCTCCTTTTCCAAAACAAATAAACATCGATAGCATAACCCCACTATCGACTATCCGGGATGTCTGTTCGTTATCAAAGTGAGAAATTAACAGCAATTTGCCAGAATAAGTTATAAATTGTACTCTAAGATGGTTTTCTGTTCTTATAAATGAGAACGCTGCTTGCTGGGCTTCATTCTACTCTCGGACAGCTGTGAGAGCGGTTGTGATTGTACAAATATGATATTCTGAGATAATTAATGACTCGCGGCTAGACACTGTTGACGTTATTATTGTATGACCTTTGGCTGTATTTACTATTGTGTGTCGTGGAGTAGGTGTTTAGGGCGGTCCCGGAAGCATTGCCTCGAGAATCTGTCGAGATGTTGAACAAAACGAGTTCGCTGATGCTGCAGACCATCATGGTGCTGATGGACAAGCAGGATGTGACAGTGGACATGACACAATTTACCAGTAGTGCCGGTATGTACACACCTTATTTATTTAAATTTATAATTTTTTCTAAAGGGCTACTAACCTGTAGTGGTGGAAGTGGCGTGGCTTAATCTGTTCTGATACCAAATTTTTCCATATTTTTGAATCTCTTGTTTTGATTACCAAATATAGTGCGTAAAGGTAGACTGGGTGTAATTGTCCAGGCAATAAGTCCGTCTTCTGCTGTGAAAAAGATGTTGTCTTTCATAAGCTCTGCATTTATAATGTCGCACATGGCTTTGAGATAGTGAGCGCACGTGGTGCCAGCGTTAGCCGTGATAGTACATAGTGATTTTTTATTTTTACATTAAATTTACTAAATCTACTGTAACTAATTACGCATTAAATTTTACATGATTTTTTACAATTTTGCTGCTACAATTATTTTATTAATTTATTTTAAATGTTTTTTTTATGAAATTAATCCCTTTGGAAAATTTTTTTTTGGTACAAATATCATTTACCCATTATAATTTTGCCATCTTAATTTGAAATTGTAGTAAGTACCAACGATTTTTTTTATCCATCTATATTTAACTGTACCTATAATCCTACCTAAATATACATTTTGTAAAATTGTATAATTAAGTACCTATATTAAAAATTGTAAATTTCCCACAATTTTCCTCTGGTTTTACCAAGATATTTAAATATAATTCTTCCTGTTACCTATAGGTATGACAAGTTGATGCTATCAAGCCCGCTTGAGCCACTGGGCCGCTGAGTGAGATTGTCAGTTTGTTGCTCCCTTTATTCGACATTTGAAACTCCTATACACATTCAAATCTGAAAGAGAATTTTTTTTTAGTATTAATTAATTTCACCTGCATATCTATTCAGTTTCGAGCAAGATGACAATACCCCCCCAATTACAATTTACAATTACAATTATTTCTTTTACAATTAACTATTGTTAATTTAAAAATCAGAAAAAAAAAATATATTTTAAATGCGAAAGTTGTTGGTTTATTGGTTTGTTTGTCCTTCTTTCACGCGCTAACGGAGCAACGGATAGACGTTGTTTAGCGTAGACTGAGTCTGAGAGGAGTGTAATAGGATACTTGGATACTTTGTTTTGCCCGTGACTTCGTCCGCGTGGACTTCAATGCAGTCGAAGCTGCGGGTGAATGCCAGTCCCTACTATTATAAAATGCAACGTCTGGCGTCCTCAGTAGTCAGTCAGTCCTGTCTGTCAGTTTATAACTCGAGAATCCCTGGACCGATTTTGATGCGGTTTATGTCTATGTAAAGCTTAATTCTTCCCATCATATATACGCTACTTGTTATCACGACAATTAGTATAGGGGGGCGAGCATAGAGCTGAAATATGGGAGAGGTCGGACTTTTTAACGCGGGCGGAGCTGCGGGTACAGCTAGTTATTTGTATATTATTTGAATTTGTTTATAGGTTGACTTTAATTCAGAGATACATGTCATTATTCCATAATTAACATTTAGTTTTCAATAGTAATCTTTATAACTTATATTTTTCCGAACAATCTAACGAATTCTATTTAAAACATTCTCTTACGTAAGCGTCTTCGAAATTGGCTTACTCTATTGAGATGGAGTGTGTTAGTATGTCATTACGTTCTACGTCAGCAACTGAGTAACTGTAAATATTTTGTATCTTAGATGCCCTTGGGTGCGGAGGTGGCGGCACGGCGCGACGCTGCGCCGCCGTCCTAGGACGGCACGGAGGCGGCGGCGTAGGCGTTCTACGAAGTTGCGACTCGTAGAGGATCTACGCCGCTATCGCAATGTCAAAATGAAATAATGGAAGTATCCTCGACCCACCAAAGTAAGTTGATTTCCTTAAGCCGGCATCACCTGGGTATCTGTGCCTTTGGATTGATGCAAACCTATGAAAAGTTAAACGTAAGTGTAGGGAATGTTCTAAGTTTTCAATCCACAGGATTATTTTTAGGGCATCTTGATGTTGAAACAGCAAATTTTCTAACTTCGGTCGATAGAAAAAAAATCGAAACATCCCTCTATTTTTGCTATTATCTCTATTGTGAAAATAGAAATGATAAATGTATATTCTTTATAATTTTTCTCCAAATACAAGTTTATATTCCTTAGGGCCGTGCGATTAGAAAAATTCATAATGTTGAAATTTTTCATACTAATTAAAATTGTAATTTTTTGTGTAGAATTCGCGCGCGTCATAGATTGTCGTAAGTGCCATCCATCCCACTCTGTAAACAGTAAACACAGCGCGCTATCTCTGTCTCACCGTTGAGGCTGTGTGCGTCTGTGTAATGTAATGTCACGTGGTACCTAGGTTTCCCAGCCGTATATATAGCCATACGTATATAACATGTAGTGCATAATATTACTATAATTTCTCATTAAGACTATACCCATAGTGGTCTCCTTTGCATAGAAAATAGTCATAAGTCGGTGATGTTTTCAAATAAAAAAATAATAATATTTTGGAAACTTCCGGCTCTTCTCGCGGCGAATTCATCGGATATTTCCGACGTTTCGAACTGAGCGTCCTGTTCATGGTCATGGTGACGTCTGCTCGCTACGAGCTCAGGAACTTACTGACCGGAACTGAGCTCGCAGCGAGCAAACGTGTCCGTGACTATGAACAGGACGCTCTTTTCGAAACGTAGGAAGACTCCGATAAAGTCGCCCCGAGATAGTCGGAAATTTTCAAAATGCTGTGGAACGACCGCGGCATATTGAAAAGTACTGCAAAAAATAATAATGTTCATGAAACTTATAAATAGCTAAAGCACAACCCGAATCGCTATTGTTGTAGATTTATAAGTGTAATGGACATTTCCATTACATTATAGTTTCAGTTTTTCGTCCAATGCATTAAAGCTAAAAAAGATGATTTATTCCATCTGAAGCAAAACTTAAATATAAAACAAACTTTTATTGAATTTATAAATAGCCAAGCCGACTACCGACAACGCTGTTCCAGTAGCTTTTCAACTTTCATTACAATTACGAGTATTATTTTAAAATTTAAAAAAAAACTACTACGACTTTCGACGTTTTTCTATTCAAAGCAGTCTACTGTGAGTATCCTCTTAATTTGGTTTTGGTTTGGTTTCGATTAAAGACTGGCCGAGCTGGCAAGAGCACGCCTCTCAAGCGGAAGGTGCGGGTTAGCTACCCACCGGGAGCACAATATTTATAACTTTCGAATTTGTGCTAAATAGCCGCTGACACTTCGGTGAAGGAAAACATCGTGAGGAAACCCACTTCCAAGCCGGTTGTTCAACGTGGAAGTGTATGACTAAAATCCTCTCATATCATGTAAAATGAGAGAGGCCAGTACCTAGCAGTGGGCAAATAAAATAGATGCAAAAGAAAGGAAGAAGATATTTATTTATTTATTTAATCATCATTCTTTTAACACCGCAACGTATTAGAACATTTCTATAGGTATGATTTCAACCCTATTTTTAAATTTCAATCAAATTTACAAAAATATGAATACATGTACATATATCTGTAAAAATGGCAATAAGTTCATCCTAAAAAAACAATTTAAAATTAATTTCAAAACAAAATAAACAATTCCGTCAATTGATAATATCACACTCATTATCACAATGCATTAATTGTAGTAAAAAAATAAATAAAAAACAAGCAGTTATTATTTATGTAAAATAAAAATACAAATGGAGCCATACTAGAATTATATTACATAAGCATTTTGAAAACTAATGGCATCACAAAATATTGCCATTTACAGTACATAAATTGTGCGGAGAATTTCACACCGAAACGTTACATAGTTTCAAATAGACTATGCACAATCGATACATCTACGTCGAGTTCAAATCCAATATTCATAGTTCTCCCGGGACGTGATGTAAGAACCGACAGTGTCAGGAACAGCATTAGTCATCGCAGCTTGTACCACAAGCAATCTAGGCGGAGTGCTTTACGCTCGCCGTGGTGTGCACACCTGCCGAACGTTGGCGAACGAAAATATGTAGGCGAACAAGTTCAAATGGATCCATCGTCGGGTTGGTGCTTGTGCCGTAATGCAAAGGTGTGGAACGGGCTTCCGGCGAACGTCTTTCCCTACGCCTATAATCCATCCATATTTAGATCACGTCTAAATATGCTTCCCGAAATAACCCTTGCCCATCGCCAAGCTAGTATGGCACCCCCGAGCTGAAATTGGCTGCATCGGAGCATGAACTTCTACCACCTATACCAGTGTTCATAAAATTAAAATTAGCTATAAAGTTTTTCCGATTTATTTATTTTTGGGTAAATCATTGTAAAAATTATCACCTCATATCTATTTGCGTACATTGTTACGGTCTACGGCAAAAAGTTGGCCATCTGCTAAGAAGAAATGGTAGCTATATATATTTTTTTATTTGTTACTGTTAAAACATTTTAAAAGATTTTAATGTAATAATGATTCATTAAGTAAGTTAATTTAAAAAATTATATTTACAATATAGTTGCCTAGTTGGTTAGCGCACGCCTCTTTCTCGACAGGTCGTGGTTTCGGTACCTGGAATGTGCAAAATTATCCGGATTTTAAAATCTGGGTTAAAATTTGTGTACAAAACTACAATGCACACCGGTGTAGAAAAACACCGAGGAAAACCTATACACTAATAGTACGAATGTGTTGTAGTGTATAAAGGTTGACTAGAAGAGATTGCCTCAGGCAATAAGTCCGTCTTCTGCCAAGCAGAAGCTTGTCAGAACTTTGTATAGAGAAGGTGGACTAATTGCCGCATATAATTACTTTTATTCTAACTATAACTACGAACCGTGCAGCTTCCCATTCTGTATATAACTCTAAGGGAAGAGGTGCGAAATAAAGAATTCTTCGACGCACCAAAGTAATAGATATCATTTACCAGTACAAGTGGCAAAGCTCAAATAGCAGTGGACTAGACATTTAAGCCACAGGAATGACGGCCGTTAGATCATAAGGACTATGTAGGTTGCGAGGACCGGATAGGAAAGTCTGTATGGGAAGACCTCCCGCCAGGTAGAACGCAGACATCAGGTGCGTCACGGGAATACGATAGCTCGGTGTTGAGATGCGTAAGAACATATTCGTATCTAATTGTTTTCGACAAGATTGGAAAGATTCTAAGATTCTAACAATTCATAAAAACACCATTCCGTTCACCCGAGTGTTCGTTATTTGTTCGTTCGGTATTTTAGACGGTGTGAACGCACATATTATTCGCCGCGACCCAAGATAGGTGACTCGTCAGTTATCGTGCAGCGTCATGGCCTCTCTTGTTCCACTGTTACCAAATTCTTGGGCGGGGATAGGAAATAGGCGATTCTATTTTTGTCTAGAAACTTACCTTCAAATTAGATTGGAGCCTGGAAGGGTTGTAATCGAATCAGAGTTGATAGGGGTCGCCTGGACATTGTTTTCCTGTACGACTGAGGGCCTTAGCGAGACTGAAATTGTATCTTTTTGCCCAAATCTTTTAAGGGTAGCGGGAGATAGTGATAGGTTCGGAATATTGAAATCAAAATGGAACAAGGTTAGAGCGTTGCTTCCATACAAATTAAATTGAACTTAATCAATAAATAATAAATAATATATAAATATAAATTAAAAATAAATAATATATAAATTATTAACTTTATCTCAATGCAATTATTGTGTCATCATCGATGCACTAACCAAAAGGATCGAATACAAGGCATCGATAAGTAAAATAAAAGTTTGTGTATTAATTAAAACAACTTTTCAGGACTCCGTTTCAAAAAACGGAAACTCTATTACCGACGCAATTTCGTCCGTTTGTCCGTCCGAAGAACTCGAGAAGTACTGAAGCGAATTAGCTGAAACTTGGATTACATACATACGTAAAATGGCCATACAATTACGAAAACAAAAAAAAATTATTAATATTTAATTAAGTATCGGTACGGTTAGAAGGAAAATTGCGTGTACAGAAAAAACATGTCTGCCGGTCAAACTTTGATAATCTGTGATCATCCTCATTTCCAGTGATGCCAACTTAGGGGGTTTGCCTATAGAGTTGGGGGTAATTTAGTGTTGAGGGCGTTTTAATTGAGTATAGAGCTCTTTATCCCAACATATGAAAAATCGTGACATTTTCGAATAAAAATTACCATTTCAATTCAAAAATTGCCGTGATTACATGGGCTATTATATTACTACTACTTTTTGCCTGTTTTTTATATTATGTTATTCCGTGTATACCTACTCTGTTACTATACAAAGTTTCGTCAAAATCCGTTCAGTGGTTCTTGCGTAATGTGCGTTCAAACAATCAGACAAACAACTAAAATGTTCAGTTCTCATTTTAAGTCACCTTTTACCGTATATAATGAATGTACTTACAGATTTTTGGCCTTTAATTTTTTTATTATCGGTTGGTATAGATTATCTAATTACATGTAGACGAATAATTAAATTGTAATAATTATGAATTTATAGGTATTTATAAATAATATAATTATTATTTCAATATTACACACTGCCGTACAACGATTTAGAGTGTAGGGGAATTTCGATTGCTATTTAGGGGGGTTGTTTCCGATGGGTTCACTTTGACGTTTCCTAATCTAGACTAGCGGTGCTAAATGGTCATAGACTCCCATTTAACTTTAATTGACGCTCGGCAATTTTGCAAGACACATTCCGGCTTTAATTTTAGTTAGGGCATTAAACTGTATTTAACTACTAAATGAAGTTTGGCTCAAGTGGCCCAGGACAGGAACGGCCTTAAGAAAATATTAAAAATCTTTATCTATCGCATTAGATCTTCTTCTTTCTTTCTTTTGCAGTAAATTTATTCGCCCCACTGCTGGGTAGAAGCCTCTCTCATTTACATGATATGAGAGGATTTTAGTCATACACTTCCACGGTGACCAACCGGCTTGGAAGTGAGTTTCCTCACGATGTTTTCCTTCATCGAAGTGTCAGTTGTCATTTAGCACAAATTCCAAAGTTATAAATATTGTGCTCCCTGTGGGTATCGAACCCGCACCGTCCGCTTGAGAGGCGAGCTCTCGCCAGCTCGGACAATTTGACACTCATTACATAATATGAACATATTGGGTTATATTCCCTATTGGATTTGTATTTTTAATAAATCTAATGCTGCTCCATTTAATATATCAAGGTAGGTATATTATTTCGGAGAATTTTTTCAAAGTAACCGCACTTCGGTTGATTAAATTTATTATTTAAGGATGCCTTTATATGATTGAATAATAGGAAATATTAATGCATAAACATTATGTTTTCTTAATAAGAAGAACATAGTATGCTCTATGTTTGTACAAGTGTCAGATTGGCCAAGTTCGATCATCTATTTATACGGTCGTACTTTTTAAGGCCTGTACAGTTTCGTACCAGTCGCATCGGAATACACCGCGAGGAAACCCTTTATTAAAAATACACTTGAACTGTAAAAGCTGTATATTGCGCTTTAGCCTATATATTGACTCTATTAAGGACCACAAAAACACAACACTGTAATGTTGCGAGCATTATATTAGGTTAATATTCAACTTTTAGCTATTTTTGGCGCTGTTATCTACAATAAAGCATTTTGTGAACTCTAAGTAGATAATTGCTGAATAAAGGGTCATATGTGTTCGCAAACACATATGACCTTGCAAACAGAGAACATGTGAACAACTATAATGCAATCAGTTACTAAGGGTACCAATTAACAAAATAATGCGTCATGCTGCACATATAATAGCTGAACTCTCACACTGTTATTCAGCTGGTTAACCATTCATCCTCGCTTGGGCTGAATAATAGACCACGAGTAAACCTTTATACAGAACATAGCATTATACCTACATACATATAAACATATCACTCACGCTGAATCCCGACAATCGGGGTAAGCAGAGCAATCGGTGTTGTGCTACAAGAATTTCGGTAAATTTCTCAAGGTATTCGGAGAAGATATCAAGCAGCATCTAAGGCACAAAGACACACTTACTGCATGACTCGGTGGAAGTACCATGCCAAGGTGAGAGGTGGCGAGCCTGTCGCCCTTTAGCACGGCATGTTGTCCTTATCCCTTAGTCGCCTTTTACGAC
>WYDE02187124.1:0-10797 GCA_009867175.2 Adela reaumurella | reverse complement strand
CTGACCGCGCTCGGCATTGCTTAACTTCGGTAATCAAATACTGAATATCGCAACCACTGAGCCAACGACGCTGATAAGAGCCACTGATAGCCAAGCCTAGTGACATTGGGTTATGGTGAAATAATAACCCTAAAACGAAGGTGCGGAAGGCGTAAGGCGAATAACCTTAAATGAAAGGTGTGTCCTTTACGTAGGTAGTCAGTGTTTATTCGTCTACTAAAGTCCTTTTTCTTTCTTTACCATTAAACTAACCCGAAGTAAAAATTATCAGTTTACCTATATACAGTATACCTTGATTTTTTTATTTGCTGCCGTGGGGCAAAACGGTCACATTCGAAAAAGCGGCCTTTATCAGGCTCACTAGTGCACGCTGTGTACCAAATTTAATAAATTTTGTTGTTTTGTCCGTCGGAACGTTTACGTACGTCATAGACGAACAAACAACCACACGGATGCACACAGAAACGAACATCGCGGATCAGAATATGTGCACATTGTAGTATTACTTACTGCAATATATATGGGTTGAGGTAGGAATAATCAAATTAGGATAAAACAAATGGTTTCAACAAAACCTACTGTTTTTGACGTGAATTCAATTACGTTTTGTCCAGCCGGTTGTCCGGGGAGATGATGTAACCGAAATTCAGTACTAGTTTAACCAGCTTTGTGTAAGTATTACAGAAGTTGGACTAATGTCCACCTGGGTGGCTCGGCGCCATAAGTCGCATTGTCAATACAAAAATAATCATTTGGACTAAACTCGGAGACAACACGTAACATCAGTTCTTTTTTTTGGAAAGTTATGACAATTTGAAGAAAGGTCTGAAATGTATTTTTCATTAATCGAATTCACGAAAAAAAACGTCAGTATACTCGGTGCGCTCTAGTCTGAATTGTACTCGTATTTGCGGAAGCGATACTTCCCTATGTTCTGCGTATTGAGCTAAATTACTGTCGCTAGCTTATTGTGGTAGCTGGGCGGCCCGCCACTTAAATTGTTGCAGGGGTATATATACACTCGCCTCTCTATGCATGTGTGCGTGCTGAGAGGAACATACTTCATACTTCACTTCGTACGTCTTCTCATACTGGAGCGCACCGAGTATAGTAGCTCACATTCTACCAACACCATTTTTTTCAGGAGAGAAGTGTTCTTCCTGATATGGACGACAACGCCGTGGTCGCTCGTCGGCAACCAGACCATCTGCTTCAACCCGGAGCTCCGCTACAGCTTGGTGCAGCTGCAGGGGGCACCTGGGCTGCATGTCGTGTGCACCGATCTCATCCGACCTGTCTCTGAAGCAATACAGAAGCATATTGAACATATTGCTGATTTTAAAGGTAGTTAAAATATTTTCATGAAGAATGAAAACAGTTCTTTTATTCTCGTAGGAAGTTCTTTAATCCACAATAAGTAGACCAGTCCAAGGGGTGGCATCTACTGCAAAATGTAAATCGCCCAGAACCGTACCCATCGGAACAGAACCGTATCCATCGGACCAGAACGATATGTACCCCTTTTAGCGAAATTAAGACCTGGCTTAGAAATCACATGACTCAGCTCTCAATGCGAGATAGTCATGTACAGAGGACTGTAGATAGTCCAGGGAAGCAGTGCCAGCACAGAATCCAGAGTTGACAAGAGAACTCCTGCAACTCCGCGGACAACAGTTGTTAGGAACACCGTGGTTGGGAAGAACATTTGTGGGGAAAAGGAAGGTGATTAAACTGCGGTCTTATTTGCTCACCGGTCGCTGGCTGTCTTATTTCTTCTTTCCATATGATAGATTGATTTGATGTTGAGCTGAGGAAAGCGGTGGGCGATATCGCGTCACCCGTGCGCAAAAACCTTTGACTAGAACTGATCTTGGTGATGAACTCATTGATTTCGCTTGGAATCGGGCGCAGCAGAGGTGCGCTCGTGGATGCTGCATCTACGATCGTTGGAGAACTAACAGTTTTTTGGTGTAGTAAATTTGGAGAGGATGCATGGTAGGTTTGAAGGGTGGAATAAAAATTATGGCTACCGCAAAATTTGAATATCTGGTCTTTTGATCGACCACACAGTCACTCCCAACTAAACAAACCTGCATGCTATTGGGATCACAGACAACTCAACAAAACTGCATACTATTGGGATCACAGCAACTCAACAAACCTGCATACTATTGGGATCACTGGCAACTCAATAAACCTGCATACTATTTTGATCACAAACAACTGAACAAACCTGCACACTATTGGGATCACAGACAACTCAACAAACCTGCATACTATTGGGATCACAGGCAACTCAACAAACCTGCATACTATTGGGATCACATACAACTCAATAAACCTGCATCCTATAGATATTACAGACAACTCAACAAACCTGCATACTATTGGGATAACTGGCAACTCAACAAAATTGCATACTATTTGTATCACAGGCAACTCAACAAACCTGCATACTATTGGAATCACGGGCAACTCAAAAAAACCTGCATACTATTGGAATCACAGGCAACTCAATAAACCTGCATACTATTAGAATCACAGGCAACTCAATAAACCTGCATACTATTGGGACACAGACAGTCTCCCCTGCAGAGGCTGCCAGAGGTGGAGGAGACACCGGCACACATAGTCATGGTAGACATCTGGAGACATTTCGCTCGGGGGTTTTGCAGCTATGAAAGGGGCGACCCAAAAGCGTATAAGGGTCCAAAAGGGCTGATACTCTTTGGGAAAGTACTCGGCTGGCTGCAGTGAGTCATCAGCCGGGTTACTGAGCACAACGTCCTAGAGTCAAGTGCGTTCAAAGAGTCGGCAGCTGTGTGACAACAACAACAACATGGTCCATCTGTGATCATGACTGGTGTTCACCATACTTCTTTGTGTATTCTTCTGTGTGTACAATAAAGTATCAATCTAAACCGCCAAGTACAAGAATTGACACTTTTGCCCAACATAATGTAGGTGACTAAGGCTTGACACTGTTTTAGGCTCAGATCTGGAAGGCTGCACCTACGTGAACACACTGAAGCACAGGAGACAGCTGGCGGTGCCCGCGACGCACGCCACCGGGACTCAGGGGACAGGCTTAGTACACACGGCACCCGCACATGGCCCAGATGACTTCCTCTTAGCTCTGAATCATAAGATGGATGTGGTGAGAACTTACGTTGTTGTGAACATAAGATAGATCTTGTGAGGACTTTGTCGTGAACCCACTGAAGCAGCGGAGACAGCTGGGGGTGCCCGGGACGCACGCCACCGTGACTCAGGGGACAGGCTTAGTCCACATGGCCCCCGCGCATGGTCCCGATGACTTCCTCTTAGCTCTCAATCACAAGATGGATGTGGTGAGGACTCTATGTTATCGTGAACCCACTGAAGCACAAGGTTATATTTCCGTCATTGTCTGTCAAAAGTTGCAGTACTCTACCCGATTCTGGTGATCACTGCAAAAATCAGAGGAACTACCGCGATTGTGATTTCAGTACATTTTTGCGAACGAATCAGGATCAAAGAGTTTTTATGCCGTCCCGCTTCCCGCCGTCCACTTCGCTGTAGGTACGACAAACCAAGGCTTATAGTTGAGTCCGCTTATCGTCTCACGCTAACATGACAATGGACGATTACAACCACAAATGTGTGGACACGTTTGAATGCTGACTGACTGTCGAACCAATATGATGCGTTCAGTCACATTGATTATAGTGGAGCAAATTATGGCATCTACATCCATTTCACCGTGTCACGCATAAATTTGTTTTACACCATATTGTGTTATACTACGCAGGAGTGTCACGTGGACGAACACGGCCGCTACGCAGGTCTCGGCCACGGTCTGGACGGACTGGAAGCACTGACGGATGGACAGACTGCCGTTATAAAGATGATGGGTGAGAGCATTATTTATTTGTATTAATAGTGCGTGTCGTCACCCATCGTTCACTCTGTGATCAAAGACGTTCAGTTTGCCGTGGCAACGGCTCCGGGGTGTCTTGCAAATTAGAATTATTGCAGCTCCGTAGAGATATTGGTTGTTGTATTATCAGTTTAACTCCTCGTACATACTCCTCCTCCTTGTGCAAATTGTTGTATGGATGATCACTTCCTTCATGAATTCATCACTTTTATCTTCAGCACTGCGTTACCCTGGAATGCACTTCCTCTCGATGCGTTTCCTGCAGTGTATGACTTGGAATCCTTCTAGAGAAGATAAAAGAGGTACTTGTCACGCCCTCGACTACTGCTTAGTATGAACGAATGTAGGTTGATGATTGGTCACCTTTGAATTGTGAAGGTAAAGAGAGAAACAAACTAAGCTTGCAATGGCTTCACCAATAGCATTTCCTGGGCCCATTAAAGACAGGGAGGAAGTCACAGAATCAGATTTGGTGGCCACCTCTTATCAGTCGACTTAACGTTTCGGCCGGCTATTCGGGCCTCATCAGCGAACAGCACCGTTCGGCAATGTCTTCGACCTTGATCTATTTGTCAAAATAAAGATTGTGGAAGAAATATTTCTTGAACGATCATTTCGCAGCTCAGAGAAAAAAAATATTAAAAATCGAAGAAAGTAACTTGTTTCTTAGTGTTTGTTGTTAAACACATAACGAAATAGCGATTGTAGTGAATCGATTTACAAATTAGAATTGTGCTTGTGTTCGTCAAAAAAAAAAAAAAATCTAAAAAATGTGCATCAGATTTTGTGAAAAAGTGATTTGTGCATTTTGGAAAGAATATATCTTCGAAATAAAAAGTAAAAACTAAGGGACTGGGAGGCAGTGAAAAAATCACGTGATTTTGTTATGAAAATGAACGCTGGTTGTGTTCCTTATTTTTTTGTCTTGAAGAATTTGTCGGTCTCGTTGCTGGGAGCCGTTGCATTTAGAAATGGCAACACTTTAAAACATTTAATTACAGAAGTTAATTACAGTATTATCGCGATCCTACTGTAACTAGTGGCGTTAAACAAAAGTAAATAAATGGAATAGATTAAGTATAGGGTTGCGGAATAGCCTAGTTGGTGAGTGCACGCTTCTTACTCGAGAGGTCGTGGGTTCGAGACCTGGTGTGCGCACAATTTTTTCGAATTTTAAAATCTCGGTCATAATTTGTATGCAAAATTACAATGCACCCTGGTGAAGGAAAACATCGTGAGGAAACCTATACACTAACAATACGAAGTTTTGTAGTGTATAAAGGTTGACTGGAAGAGATTGCCTCTAGCAATAAGTCCGCCTTCTGCTAAGCAGAAAAAGTCTATATTTATTTATTTATTTAAGTATAATGGAAGTATATAAATTTGCAATTTTGGCCTGTCCCGTAAATATTAGGTGTTTGCCGTTAAAACTTTTTTTCGTGGTCTGTATTTTTCAGGCAAAAGCAGCTTCTAAAGATGGTATAAGGGAACTTGGGTAATAATTGAATAGGGTTACCCAGGGAGGCTGCAAGCCAGACCACTGACCACGGGAAGTGCTCGGGCAAACGGACGGACAGACGGACGGACATGCATACTATATGCATCTTTCGATATTGCTCAACCTACCCAATACTATAGACGGGCCAAAAGTAATTGTAATGTTGAATAATTTTTCAGGCTCAGATATAGTGCACACATCAAGCTACGTACACTCATACCCGGTTGACTGGCGCACCAAGAAGCCGGTAATACTGCGCGCGTCCCAGCAGTGGTTCATCGATACTGCATCGCTCAAGGATAAAGCACTGGTCAGTATACAGATCTAATGTGGATAGAAGGGTTGAACGAGACTGACCTATGTTGTATTTTTAGTCTGACGAAGGAAGCTGGCACGAGCTAATGTCACTTTAAACCAAAGGTGTTAAATTCAGCCTAAATTTTTTTTATATTAAGTCTGGCATACAGTATACACCAGGTGCGTTATCCCAATGATCGGATTGTGGTTGTCACCCAAATCTGCGTCATTCAAAATTGAAATCAATGATGTTGCGGGACTGTATAGAATCATTTGTTATCAGGACGCCCTGGAGAGAGTACGCATCATGCCGGAAGCTAGCTGCGAGCAGTTCCGCGCGGGGTTTTATAGAACTGTTTGTTGATTGTCAGGATGCCCTAGAGAGAGTGCGGATCATGCCGGAAGCGAGTTGCGAGCAGTTCCGCGCGGGGCTGCGTGCGCAGGTGGAGCGAAGACCATACTGGTGTATCTCCAGACAACGCTCGTGGGGTGTCCCCATACCCGCTGTGTATCAAGCTGATATGCCCATCGTACATAGGTGGGTGGGTGACTTTATTTAATATTTTAATTATTCTTGCTAAGCATGTCGTTGATTCTCGTAGATTTAGAAATCCAATCCAAAAACATTATTACTGTAGAGCGTTGATTATACGAACGTCGGTCATCCAAACGGCCGCTTATCCGAACAGCTATAAAACTGACTTAGCGACGTGTGCGTCGCTCCGTAGCAACAGCACGAGAGGTTTGCTCCGCCCGTTTCGGCAATCCACGCTAGCCCATACTCGCCCCTACGCCTGCACAGTCGGGCATCCGACGGGCAGAGACGACTCGTGCGCTCCAATTATGTCTTAAGTAAACTGCGCATTCAAAACTACTGCACACCCGCTTAGTAACAACATTCAGTCATCCCTAAAGTAGTCGCCTAGCGGCTCGTGCGCGTAAAATACCTTTATTATTAAGTAAATACATCAATATGTTTATGTTTATACATTACAAAGTTCTGTATTCATACATGTATAGAGGTAAATTATCCAAAAAAATTGATTTTCCGAACACCCATTCCCCCAGTTAGTTCGGATAATCCAAGCTCTACTGTACCATGTAATATGGATTCTAGCCACTGAAGTATCGGGTGTGTAGATATAATCTATGTATCTAAAGGGTTAGACAAAGAAGTTATCCAATATACCAGAGAGAGGAAAAAAATTCGATTGTGGCCGGGACGAGTTGTATTCAGTTTGATTTTGGCTCACATACATACATATCACTCACGCTGAATCCCGACTGTCGGGGTAAGCAGAGCCATCGGTATTGTGCTGCAAGAAATCCGGCAAATTACAGCACAACAGCGACCACTACATTTCGCAAGTTATTCGGACAAGATGTCAAGCAGCATGTAAGGCACGAAGACCTACCTACTGCATGACTCGGTGGAAGTACAGTGCCAAGGTGAGAGGTGGCGAGCCTGTCGCCCTTTAGCACGGCATCTTGTACTTATCCCTTAGTCGCCTTTTACCACATGCATGGGAAAAGATGCAGTAGGGTCATTCTTTTAAGTACCGGCCCCACACGGTACAGGTCAAAATATTACCTCTCAAAAAGCTATTGTGAATAGATAAAGCTTACTGAGCGACACAAGTTTAACATTAGGTATAAAGTGTCATTCAGTACAGTTATGAAACACTTTCGGCTCTTCAATTCTGTCGAGCTCGAGAGAAGACCACTCACTCGTGTTTGTTTAGGAGCCTAAGAAAAACTAATTGAACTTTGACATGAAAATTGATTTATCCCCGCATGTAAGAGCTTTGGCGCGATGGCATCATGAGTCTACTTCAGAGAACCATTATCGAAGGCCCGTTTTTTATTTAATAGCTGTCCAGACAAGTGTTATTAGATTTCTCATAACTTGAGACATTTACAATCAATAACATTTTGAAAACTTCCGGCTTTTCTCGCGACGAGTTTATCGGATTGTTCCCACGTTTCGAACAGAGGGTCCTGATAACTGCTAGAAAACAATTAAGTAACTTGTAGAGGAGTTAGCAGTTGCGGAGTAGCCTAGTTGGTTGGCGCAGGCCTCTTACCCGAGAGGTCGTGGGTTCGATACCTGGTATGCGCACAATTTTTTCCGGATTTTAAAATCTTGGTTAAAATTTGTGTGCAAAATTACAATGCGGGGTGCATTGAAGGAAAACACCGTGAGGAAACCTGTACACTGACAATACGAATGTGTTGTAGTGTATATAGGTTGACTGGAAGAGATTTCTTCGGGCAATAAGTCCGCCTTCTGCTAAGCAAAAAGTCTATATTTATTTATTTAATACCCGACTATTTCTACCTATACTTAACTCAAACTTAGCTTGAAAGAAAATCACATCGGATTGTAGGTGTTTGTTTCATTGTGGTGCTTGTGTTAACTCATCAGTGTGACCACGACCACTGTGCCACTTACGTTGAGAGAAAGTACTACGAGCTTGGCCATACTTATTTTATGTAGATCTCACTATTTTTAACAGCTAAACTACGACGCAGCGAACTTGGCCTCTTTTACAGGGATGTTTTTGTTTGGATATCACTTCTTTTTGGACACGAAGATGATGATGAAGGCTTGGCCTCTAACTATAACGTGTACGATTACTCAGGTCAGGTGCCATGTAATATATGCACCTATTCTTTTGAATTTGAATTTTGCTGTCTTCACACGCACGCTAGCGAAAAAAACCTTTTCTTTATTATTTTAATTGGCACTATAATTTCAGGTTAATTGTTTACAAAATCGAAAAATAAATAGCTTCTCCCGTTGACGAAAAATTTCAGGAAAACTGATATCCAATTGGATCCAGTTGGAATTTTGTAGAAGGTAGGTATAGCCAACAAGTATAAACTTTTTGAATGACATTATCAACCTTGAACTTTAATTGAATCTATCCTAACCTAACCTAACCTAACCTAACCTCACCTAACCCAACCTAACCTAACCTAACTTAACCTAACCTAACTTAACCTAACCTAACCTTACCTAACCTAACCTAACTTAACCTAACTTAACCTAACCTAACCTAACTTAACCTAACCCAACTTAACCTAACCTAACCTCACCTAAACTAACCTACATAACCAAATTTAACCTAACCCCACACAACCTAACCTAACTTAACCTAACCAAACCTAACCTCACGAAACCTAACCTAACTTAACCTAACCTAACGGATATTCATAATAGAGTTCAGGGGTTCTACCGTGCTATTATCACATGAGCGAGTGAAGAGACATCGCCACGATTTCAACCAATCAGACTGGCCGTGACGAGTGATCTCGAGTGCGTTAACGCATACGATTGGCTGAAATCTCTTCACTCACTCGAGTGATATTACGCCGGTAGTAGGGCTGGTCCTGCGTAGATAATGCTTGCGCCTTTGGGGTGGCTCAGCGTAGTACCCAGCTATTAGGCTATTTGGACTCGATCTACCCCGAGGTATCGCAAGGTACATTTGACCTTTAATTGGATCTTTGTGTAGTGAACCATGGAATCCCATCGTCCCCGTTCTATCATCGTTCTACGGGAAACAGGCAGGGGAGTGCAGCCGTATTCAGTGGACATTCCGTCAACTCGGAAACCCCGCTCCGAATGAAATTTTGGTGAAACTTTCAATAAAACATTCGTTGCCTCAGCGCGTAGGTTTTAGTCATAAATACACGAAGAAGCTCCTAGCTCTTCACCTTCACGAAGAAGCTCTTCACGAAGAAGGTGAAGAGGTCCTAGCTCTTCACCTTCTTCGGGATATCATTTTCTCAGCAAACCCTGTGCGATGAAAATTTCACTAACACATTCGTTACGTCAGTGGGATAAGGTTTCAGGGCGTAATAAAATAGGATCAGTTTACAATCTAAATTTCTCAGCAACCACTGGCTGATCTCAGTCTCCTGCACGCTTCTTCGCTCTCAAATGTCGGTGCGCATCTCTATACAGATTAACACTAGCAATCATTATTGTAGGTACGTTATACGTATACTAAGTGTTAATTATCTTTATAAATTGTTACATCGCTACTTATGTGGAAGGAACCATTCCATATAGAACCATGACATATAGAATGAACCTACAACATTTCAGCTCGTTCGGCAGAGCCGTTTAGGAAACATTTCCGACGAAATTTCTTGCCAGTTCTTGTAGTCTAGGAGGTTGAAAATTGGTGGTTGGCGAGCTCTTGACATGTAGAATAAACCTACAAATCCAAAACGTCAAACGCCAAATCGGCCGAATGTTTACGAGGAGTTGTGCCGACAAACAGACTACAAAACCGCCATCGAGCGCGGCGGTGCGGTCGCGCGTTTGTAAAACTTTTTCCAGTTTACCTTAAATATCTGGAAAAGCAAATGCTCTACGGAAAAAACTACATGATATAGAATTGCATATCTACATTATAATATCTTTTAAATCACTGGAAAAATATGATAATGTTTCAGCTTTTACAAAGAGTATTAGCACAAAATTAATAATTTTCTACACAAAATTATACGAAATGAAAACATAATTTGTAGATGCTTTTGAAGTGTTTATCGAGAAAAGAGATTGCCATGTCACGCAGGTTATTAAATTGAAATTTGTTTATACAAGTGCTATAAGATTGACGACACGCGACGCGAGCAGCGCCACCGCTCAGGAATCGCAAATATCTCTGTAGCTAGTAATTATGTAAAATGAATCAAAATTACATACATAAATACATAGCGTCACGCCTTTTTCCCAGTGGGGCAAGGCAGAACCTTTAGGAGCACATGCTCGATCTGTTCTAGGTACGTGCGTCTAGGAATACCCTTCCCGACTCTTCCACTCACATTCGCTCCAAAAATTTCTTTCGTTAGTTTTCTATCATCCATTCTTCCAACAGCATCCTTTTCTCAATCCTTGTCACTATATCTTTTTTTCAGACCTCAACGCTCCCGCACTTTACAATTTCTCAGTCTATCTTTTATTATGACTCCACTCCACACATAGGTACTCACCACGGACTAGGTACCCTAATGGACCCGACACGCGCCGCTCTATGTATGGGAACCGGGCTCGCCAAAAATTTGCTAG
>WYDE02187013.1:0-10798 GCA_009867175.2 Adela reaumurella | reverse complement strand
TACCTAGGTCAGATCGATCAGGTTCTTAACAAGGGGCAAGTGCGCAGTACCCGTAACCGACGAGCATGTATGAAAAAATATTATGAGAGTGCAAGAAGCGGCAGAGGTGTGTCTGGATCGTGGCACGTGGAGATCCGTTGTCTCTTCATACCCCACCGGGAAACAGGCGTGACGCTATGTATGTATGTATGAATGTAATATTCATAAAAGACAGACGAGTACCAGAGTCGCCTGTCGGTTAATTACATGATTCATCGTACGTGAGGACCCCGGATGAAGCCCAAATATTCGCACAAAAAATAAATAATTTTTTTTTTTCTTTTTGTAATTGAAATTAATATTTGCACAAATTAGTTTTTAACTAAAATGATACACATGAATGATGCTTAAAAAATCGGTCATGGCTCATATATAACACATGTAGTAACATATTGTGTTCCATTTGCTTGAATATTAAATTGATCCATTGGTATTCATATGTTCATATCCATATGAAATCCATAAATTGTAATTTATCTAAAAATGTCTTGAAATAAGTAATTCCTCAGGATCACTAGAAAAGGCGTGATAGGCTGACATCGTACACTGGCATGCCAGGTTTGACAAAAAAATATTAAAAATTTGTTGCTTCATTGCATCGACTGTAAGCGACTCCATTCTTTTTATGTTCTAATGTGACATATCAGCGCTTCCCTCAATTCCAGCCGGCTACACTGAACTGGACGGAAAACACGAATCATCCCATATGTACCACCACCATGTAAGGAGAGGGAAGGGACCTACAGTTTAATGTGGAATCCGAACCATGACCAGAGTCAACGGTCAAGCGGTCACCCATCCAAGACTTGACCGCGCTCGGCAGTGCTTAATTTCGGTTATCGAGTATCTAATATTGCAACCACTGAGCCAACGACGCTGCTAAATTTTCCCGCAACAATATTTGTAAGGAAATACGGATCTTCTAGAAAGTTTCTCATAGGCTTTACACTGGAAACAGAACTCCTAAGTTCTTTATACTCCAAGGTCCGCGTCAATATGTCAAGAGTAATCCGGTGAAAAGCTTTCAGACGATAGATAGCACTGTGCGTAGTGACGTAGTGACGTAGTGACGTAGTGGGGGCCACTTACGGTTCTAGTGCGTAATCACAATTGTAATCGTAATTCGGAAAATAGCCATGTTTCGTCTCTATCACAATGATAATGAGTGAGGGAAGGGTACGGATAATTAGTATATGTACTTTAATATCACTAGAGATAACCACTAGTCGTCTCCGGTCATACATCGCATACGTAGTTGTTCATTTTCAAAAGAATTTATGCCATTCGAGCACACATGGCTTCATTATTTCCATATTATATTATAAATTACTTTTTATGAAATAATAGCTCATAATAGCGTAATGCTAGGTATTAATTTACTATATCATTTTTTCAGGAAAACTCAAAAGTAGCTGTCCTACAAACAGGGCCATTTGTATGAGCAGGTTGTGGAGAATAAACAAAATGTATCTTTAAGTTTTCAAACAATGCGTGGAAGTTTGTGGCGTTGCGTTGTCCCAACAGTGTATTTGTGAGCTTGAATTATGAAATCGCGACGACGTGGCGACTCGCGCTCGCGATTCTTCGGCGGCGACAGCCTGCTCTTCCTACTCGCGCGCGTCGCGTGCCTATGTATGCTATGCCCCTCGCTAACGACACGTCTAGTAGAATGCACGTCGTCGCTGCGGCTTGCACACCCTCCCTCTCTGCATCTCTGAGCGCTCTCGACCGCGGCGCGGATACCTCTAGTTAGTGAGTTAGTCAAGATGAAAAACGTGCTCTTATGGCATAGCCTGCTTCACTACACGACCACCAGCAGTCCACCCACAAACGCTGCACAGCTCCGCACGCAACAGGCTGGGAACGCACCCATTCACCAGAGATCGAGCAGCGATCGTTGTCGGTGGGAACGTTAGGATCGGCGCTCGGTAACATTGACCCACTGTGCGCAAAATTTCGTTGAGATCGATGCACGTGAATCCATCTCAGACATGATTTATTACTTAACTTAATTATGAGACTGAAAAAAAACGACGGGATTATGTACAACTTGAGCGTAAATTTCATGAAGAATTACGAGAAGTAAGATTGTAGGAAAGAAGTAGGTGGCGCCATCGATCCTACCTTTCTTTCCCAATTAATGTATAAACGGCAAGTCATTATTTGACAATGTATGGATTTGACAGAGTAACAAAATGGCGGGTTTGGCGCGGGCGGATAATTACGCACACTGATACACACCACACACCCTCACACATTATGTATATTATGCATTATGCCACGTGACCAAAAACAGCCCTCCTGCACCTCCTGTGAGAGTGTGCCTAACGGCGGCGCCTCACTCCGGACGGAGAAGAGGAGTGCTCATATGATTGATAAACATTTCTATTTAGTTACGGTGAGTGATGTAAGCTAACTGTTAAGCACGTTTGCAATCATCAACAATAACAGACAAACGCCTCGCCACTCTCTTACGTGATTAATTTAATACCGCAGTCTGCAAAACTTACAAAATGTGTTTAAACGCGCGTCCGTCCGGACTCCGGACCGCGGTCACGCCCTGTAGTCCATCTTACATCTTAATGGATGTCGCCACATCACTGAGCCCATCGGTTTCCCCCAAACGGAGAAACAATATGCCCAAATTCACACCCCCATCTAATGACGAAATTTCCGAAAATTGCCCAAGAACCGAGTTCGGGAGTTTAATCTTCCAATCGAGAGGAATTTTAATACCAATCGGGGGACTATCGGAACTCCCCGCGCCCCCTAGCCACTCCTGCCTCTTCTGCCACCCGCTGTCATCACGAGCCTTCTTTAGAGGAATGCGGTGGGATCACAGGATGATAGTAGACAGTAATATTGTTTTAGCCCTAATTTCTTACATGAATCAATCATACCATCACGCCTGTTTCCCGGAAGGGTAGGCAGATACAATTGAACGCCATTAGGTATGCTCCTGCCAAACATCCCTCGATGGTCGATTCTGCAGCGTTTCTTCACAATATAAATATTGTAAGTAAATCGTTAACGACTGAATCGTTAAAAAATCTAACACAATTGAAAAATCCCGAGCAGACTCTAGTGTCCGATGCTACTCGTAGCGATGCGCCTAACGATGATATGATAGCACATCTTTGGATGTACATTCTAACTATATAGTCAAACATGTTATAGTCCGACATAGATCATTTTGAGCGTGGGTGGGGGCGACACTATCGCGTCATCGCTTACATAACGTTTCGTTTAGTATGGCGACCGTTTAGTTCAGTCGAGATTTCACGCCCAAAAAGATCTATGTCGTACTATAATAGCGAACACATCGCTCAAATGTTAAGTAACGCCATCTAGCAGGCAGATGCGAGATTACACGATGAATCATATGACGACGAATTTCGGAAAGAGACGTGTAGTCCGGATAGCTCAGTTGGATAGAGCATTGAGGGCTATACTCAAGGACTTGGGTTCGAGTCCCGCTGCGGAAATCATGTTGAACAGTTACTTTTCCATGTATTTGTCAATGTTAACTTATCTGGTGCATCAATTCTGTAGCGTTCCTTCACAATATAAGTCGTCCTATTAGTTCTATACTATCCTAAACGCCAATTTTTCTAAAATAGCTGTTTTGCACCAATCGATTCTGTATGGATTTCCTACATTCCTGTGTAATCTTAAACGCCGTGGGTTGCACATATTTTGAGATATTTAATATTTATATTATATACTACACGCCAAATTTACCGATTACTAGTTCTAAAGTTTCCAAGGCGTATGAGATTTAAAGTAGTCCATATATAACGTAAATTATAATTTTTTCTCTGCCTACCCCACCGGGAAACAGGCGTGACGCTATGTATGTATGTATGTATGTATTATAATTTTTTGAATAATCCTATGCTTCGATTCTAACATTTTAATAATTTTCATGGTGATTAGGATATTCTGGAACGCACCTTTACTCAACTTTCAACATTATCGGTTAGTGAGTTACTTTAGATGCTTTCTTCTTTATTTCTTTAGTATAGACAGATCGAGTATAAAAAAAATGTAATATGGTAGCGACTGCACTCTAAATTGCTTCCTTAATTTTAGCAGAACGTTGATAATTTGTTGTGTTTGAATAAAGTCATGTTTCTATGGGTACTAAAAGTCGCACGTGCCCCCTGGGTGGTGCCAAATGGGAAACCAATTAGCGTGTGCTAGAACGCATGTTCGACTGGGCTCGCCGTCACACCCGGTGATAAGCTGCACCGCCAAACAGTTGAATGTGTTCCGGCACGTATCCCGTGGACCCAGTAAGAGGGGGTTGGTTAGATGGGTTGGGCATGGAGTAGTCCAGTGGCCTTGAAGCGGATCCGTTGTTAGGGGCCCATTTGCTCCTAGCAACCATAAGAGGGTGCCTAGATGAACCAGCGCTTAATCCCGGAGTGTCCCGCCGTACCGGATGGTGTCCAAGAACACGGGGGTCTCTGCATCCACTTCCGGGAGGTCCGGGGGCTATTCCGTCCAATGCTTTTACGCATCACCAACACAAACCATTACCGGTGAAGCTAAGCGTTGCGATTTGACTGCCTATTGTCCGTCCGACCACCTGTCCTTTTACTCAAAATTGTAAATTGTAAAAATTTAAAACAGAGGAGCACATCTCAACTTTTAGCGTTGACACTTGTAACGTAAGGGGGCTGCACTGCGGCGATGCTTTTTCTGAAGAGACGCAAATAACCCGACCTGCCGACACTACTAACCTGTATTAACCCGGCTACACTTTGGAACAATCTTTTCGCCGCAGATCCGGGGTAGGCCTGTTGTCAGATTAGATATCTGCTGTCAACGTCATCGCTACCTGGAGGATCCCATATTCTCATCATTGTGGGTCCATGTGGACCTGGGATCGGACTTGCGAAGCTATTGTGACATATTCAGAGCGCACAAAGCTCTCCTCAGCCTACTCAGCTGATCTCGTGTTTCTCGGTGATTGAGTGCTGGCTTGGGTCTGTGAGACAGAACCGACTTCGCTGGGCGGACCTTCGACGATTTTGCTCTTCCGTTTGACCTAGCTCAATTGGTAGCCCAACACACGCGGGCACTCTAGCGAGTAGGTGATACGCCTTCCTTGCTGGATCTTCTACTAAAAGGATTTACTATAAAGAAACAACGTTCACAGCGTGGTCCTGAGACAGGGCCAGAAGTCTTCAAGCTGACCATGCCTTTAATGCTCCCTCCAGAGATTCAGCAAGAAAGTAATAGTGGTTGATCAGTCAAACCGCCGTAAAACTGTGAATTTTGGTCCCAGGTTAATTCTGCTCAGCTGGACTTCTATCGCTCTGCACTTCCTCCATTGTAAGGACCTGATGGTTTCCTCGTTCATTCCGCCAGAGAAAATCGACAGTTTGGTGTTGAGTGGAAATCACTCCTGGATGAGGGTGATGCGACACCCCTGTCAATGCAAGTGCTGCATACCAAGGGTTTCGTTAACGCAACCTACGGAGCTGCTCGATCTGGATGTAAGGAAAGCTAATGGACCTGACAGAATCCCTGCTGTTGTGTTGAAGAAGTGTGCTCAGTATTAGTAAATTAGTAATTATTGCCGTAATTAGTGGAATACAACAGGTGGCTAAGCTCGTAATGACAAATTTCTTAAATACATAAAGTATTTTAAATACATAGGATTATATTGAAACAATAATAATGCTTAAAACTATGACAATTCCAAACTATCCTAAGTACAATTACAGCAAAACCATAGAATATTCATTATATTAAAAACTTTAGAAAAAATATTCAATGTAAATAAAATATGCACCTGAGATAACATTATGAATCAGTTGTAAATAAAATGTAATAAAAAAAATTAAATTAGCGTTGAATCTTAAAATCGCTCTCCTGCACATTTTCGATTTTTCACTTAGGATAGTTTAGAACTAATACGACGAAATATTATATGCTATATTATATATAACCATCCTCATTTGTTAGAGAATACGTCAGTGAAAATCCCATGTGAATTAATTGAGTCATTCTCTAGTTGTAAGCGAACATACATAGATAGTTACAGATTTGATGCTCTATATATTAGGATTCTTGGCGGAAGGTCTGGCGGGTACAGCCCGGTGATCAGGTCCTCTTGTAACTAACTATATCGCCTATCCCGGGGTCACTAGGGTTAAACCATCATATAACAACTTGCTCGTATTATTCGCAAGTATAAACACATACACACACGGATCTAATGTCCCTGCGGAGTTGGAGGGCCTTCATTGTAATTGATGTAGTCATGTTACGGTCATGTAGATGTACTGTGGCGGAACGGAGGTGACTCAGCTCTCGGCAGTCACCGTCGCGTCGCGTCGGTTCAAGTTCACGAGACGCCCCACGCATGCGGGCGACGCCGCCGCGACGGTTCGTTCGATTCGAGTGCGCATCGAAGCGTCTACCCACACTCAAATAGTCTACACGCATACGATGAATTAATAAATTGAAAGATGGAGTGAAGAATAAATGTGTAAGGGAAAAATGTGCATTGAAAGAAGACAGCGTAACGATAGAGAATAATCTATCCTTGTCGATATGTCTTCTTTCAATCCGCATTCTTGTCCTACAAATTTATTATTCATTAATACATTAGTAATCTATGCTAATACACTAGATATTTTCTCAATGACCGCATTTAACTATATTTATTCTACTTTGAAGTCGCTTCTTCCATACCCAAAATTTACTGCCATACAGTGCAGGGACACCAGAACGCTATTATGAATAAATAGCCATTCGTGCAGTGGGTGGAACTAATCACCTTACTCATCAGGATATCATTCACGCTATTGCCTCTGATCACTCGACTTTCAATTTCTTTCTCTGCTGCTTTCATCATCATCTTTGCTGCTTTCATCATCATCTTTGATGCTTTCATCATCATCTTTGCTGCTTTCGTAAGTTATTCTGCTTATGTGTATATTTACACAGGGTATATCAAAAGTCATGGACCAAACTAAGTGTGGTAATAGAAGATTAATTAAATAATTATTTCTTCAATGTTTTAAAATCCCATAGGAAATGTCACGATTACATATTCAGGAATTTGACGTTTCTATGGAGTTTTAAAGGCTTCATTTAATCTTATTTTATAGAAATGTTGCTTCTAAAAAATCGGATTAATAATAATCATTAAAACTTATTTGGTTAAAAATCGTGAGGAAAAAGGGCGTATTTACGAGTATGTATGCATTGTAATTTTTTTATTATTTAATTATTTAAAAAAAAAATCTCGAACACCTGTATCACCTCGGTCTATATATTTACAAGCTTACTCGACTGGGGCCAGAAACCTTCGTCTGACTATTCGTGCTACTCCTCCTGAACGATTTGGCCGGACGAGCCGGTAGGTTCATTTTATATGCCAGTATAGCTCGACACACACCAAATCTGAACTTCCTAGTACAAGAACTGGCAAGAAACTTCCTAGACAAGAAACTTCAGGCCAACTTATGTGTCAACGTCAGGCGCGGATTGGATGAACCTGAAGTCTGTTACGACAACACTGGCGTACATTCAACCTGTTTTTAGATGTACATAACTGCTGTAAAACTTATTGTTAATAATGACATTTATTAAAGTTACGGCTTACTAACGAGAGAATTCATTCTATGTGTGCCAGCACGATATTGTCCCGCCCGAGTACACCAGCGAGACTTAAGAGTGTCTCCAACGCAGATTGTACTCATCTCAAGAAGGCGCGTACATAAAACATGAAATAATTAATAACACAAATTTCAAGAAATATAATGAAAATTCAGAATAGCGAATTATCGGTAGGTAATATATCTATATTTACCGATTGCTCTGATTACCCCGATTGTCGGGATTCAGCGTTAGTGATATGTATGTATGCATGTATGTATGTATATAATATATCTGTATAAATATGAGATATTATATGTTAGTCTGTGCCGTTCCGAGAAAGAATACGAAAATTGTAACATTTTTGGAAATTATATCTCAATCGGAGTGACAGACTAACATACAGTATCTCGTATTACAGATAGATCACATACCTACTGATAAATTCGCTTTTCTGAATTTTCATTATACTTCTTGAAATGTGTGCTATTAATAATTTAAAGCTTTATTTACGCGCCTTCCTGAGATGACAAACTGCGTTGGTCACTCTCTTCACCAGAAAATCTTTGTCATAAAGGCGCTCACTTTTAAAATCATCGTCGTCGACTTCCAGATCGGCTTGTTGAGCTGGTCAGTGCGACGGAGAAAAAAACAAAACGGAAACCTGCTCGGAAGCCGGTCCGACCACTCACCGCACCGACCGTCCGACCGGAGGCGGCCGCCGCCGGCTCCGAGGGGGAGGCGGCGGCGCGCCGGCGTGAAGGGGAGCAGGGGGGAACTAGACTACCTCTTGTCGTTTTCTGTAGGAATTCGACCTTTTAGGGCAGTGACGCGCGCGCCGCGCGGCCCAATCCATTATTACGAGTTATATTTGACAGAAGTGTTGTTACATACAACCGTCGAATGAATGAATGAATGAAAATTATATATTGCGCACACACAAGATGAGGAAGTACTTGAAGAATTACAAAGACATATCAAATGTGCAAAGGCGGGATTATTACTATACAATGCAATCTTTACAGCCGACCTCGATCTTGTCCTCAAAAGCCGAGAATCGAGCACGAAAAGCTCTGTAAAAGAAATTGTTTTCGTTTGCCTATTAATAATAATAACCGTGTAAATAATATTAATAATAATTTATTGAATGAAAAGAACAACAAGAACAAACAATAATGCAAAAATACAATACAAATACATAATCATAGTAATCATCAAAGTAACAATTTTAAATATGAACATACTAACTTTACAATTACGCTGTTTTTCTTCCATCCAATGGGTGAGATTATTGCCCTATGGCAATTTCTTCCAGCTCACCCATTAGATATAAGGCCACTAATTATGTATGCAGCGAAAAAGAGACGTGTTTTTTATTAGGTATGTACTCGTACAACCTAATAAAAACATAATAATAAAAAGAAATAACTTAGAAATGAAATGCATAATATAATAGCTACCGTGAGCGGAGGCCAATGGAGAACAGATCAATGCTGCGACAGGTAATGTTCCTTCAGACGCGATTTAAAGATGGTAACACTCTGTGAACTGCGTATGGGCTCATCAGGCAGAGCATTCCAGAGCCGCGGAGCGTGCACAGAGAAAGAGCGTGACATCAAATCAGAATTGTGTTCCGGGATTAATAATAAGTTGGTTGATGCTGACCTCAGGGGGACTCCATGGCTAGCAATAGGACAGAACATATTTTGTATATATGTGGGTGTCACGGGGTCATTCAGGGATTTGTATAGAAAGGTCAATACGTGTAGATTGCGCCTATCCCGTATTTTAAGCTACTTGAGTTCCTTCCGATAGATTGAAACGTGGTCATATTTAATTAGGTTGAAAATATAGCGAATGCAGGTATTCTGCATGCGTTCTAATTTGTCAACTAGTACGCTCTTTAGATCCAAATAGCATATGTCTGCATAGTCGATAAGAGGGAGTATATATGCTTGAGCAAGTTGGATTTTGATATGCTTGGGTAGGAACCTTTTCATTTTTCGTAGTGAGTGCAAGCTGTAATAAACCTTTTTGCTGACGTTATCGATGTGCTCCTGCCACGTAAGATTTTAATCCATAAAGAGGCCCAAATTTTAAAACAGATTTTGAGTAATGTAATGGTGTCGATTGCACCAGGAGTAAGGTGGATTTGTCGATCTTTTCGGTTAACCTCCGACTGCCTAGTATTATTGCTTGTGTCTTTATTGGGTTTATCAAGACACCGAAGCGCCTAGACTCTAGCTAGACCAATCACAAATGCATCGTAAGTTTCTGTTTAACTGATCTATAGCAGCACTAATCGAATCTAGCGTTGTGTGAACATATATTTGCATGTCATCTGCATACGTGTGGTACTTAGAGAGTAGAGTTTTCGTAATGAAGTTAATTAATATGCTAAAAAGTAGTGGCGACAAAATTCCTCCTTGCGGCACCCCTGAATTTAGATCATGCCAAACCGACTGTTCCTCGCCATTATTTACTGCCTGGATGGTCTACCTTAATGGTCGTACCATTAAGGTAGGAAGAAAACCACGACAACACGACATCACACATTTTGAGAGAGCGTAGGCGAGCCAGTAGGATAGAAAAGTCAACTGCGTTGCTGAAGTCGAATAGAACCACTACTGCAACCTTTCTATCGTTCATGGCTGCTCGCAAGTCATCACGTATTTTCAGCAATGCGGAACTATACTATACTATACTAAAATGACAATAAAAAAAATAAAAATGCATTATAGGTAGGTACAATGAAAGAAAAAGCCTTTTAACTTAAATTTGTAAATCGTTGACTTTCACAAAATTAGCAAAAGCATGAATCACGTTCATGTGTGGCAGCGTTAAAAGAAATTTTATGTTAGCAGGGAAAGTGTTATTCAATTTAATTAATTCTTGACATTACATATATGTACATACATGCATACATATCACTCACGCTAAATCTCGACAATCGGGGTAAGCAGAGCAGTCGGTTTGTACTGCAATAACTCCGGTAAATTACAGCACAACATATTCGGAGAAGATATCAAGCAGTATGTAAGGCACGAAGACCCACCTACTGAATGACTTGGTAGCAATACCGTGCCAAGGTGAGAGGTGGCGAGCCTGTCGCCCTTTAGGACGGCATCTTGTCCTTGTCCCT
>WYDE02186902.1:0-10801 GCA_009867175.2 Adela reaumurella | reverse complement strand
TACTGCTCTAAATTATGCAAGTAGTGTATGAGCGTTTAGGAACTATGTCGGTAAATTTTAAACTGTGTAATTATGTATATACTTTTATCATGTAATGACATATGTTCTGTTGTTTATACCAAATTAAATAAATAAAAAAAATAAAAAATACATAGATAATGGTAAAAATCTAACGATTTAAACGTCGAAACATGCTCGGAAACACGTTTGAGCTTCAGCCTGCCAGACGACTTTGAAAAAGATTGGTCATTGGACATCGGTAAATATTGTGACTTAGTGGCGTTATTTGTATAACATCAGTGAACCCACATTACCGATGCATTAAAGATGAGCTTCGGAGGAATGCGGCAGTGGGCTGGAGATGTGAGCCGCAGGGATGACGGTCGTTGTCGTTGGAGCACGCGCGTCCTACACTGGCGACCTTGGACAGGTAAGCGAAGTGTTGGAAGATCACCTGACAGGTGGGACGAGGACATCCGGTACGTCACGGGCAATCTGTGGATTCATGCTGCCGAGTGCCGGGAGAGTTAGAAACGAATTGGAGAGGCGTATGTCCAGCAGTGGACCGCAAACGCTGATAATATGATCATGATGATCCGCTGCTCCACTTTTGAGGGCGTCGGCAAAGAAAGTGTACGCCGTCGGCTCCAGATTTTTAAACCATTTCTCCAGATTAGATATCAGCAACAATTTCTGCTGCGGGCGAGCGAGCTCTCAAAAAAGGTTAAATTAACAAGAACTGCAATTACTACTATTATTATTATCGAAAAATGTTTGCGTTTGAATTTATGTGTCACCCATTATCCACGACATATTATGAACTGCTTACGAGCAAGAAACTTATACGAATTAAATAATAAATACATTGAAAAAGACTAATTGTCCATTGAAAAATATTAATTAGGCAATGAAACGAAGAAAAGTGACTGAGAAAAGGTGGAAACGTACATTGGTGGTATGTATTAATTAAAATAACTCAATTCGATCAACAAAAAAAACATGCCTCTATTTTTCTATGTAAATTAATATGGTTTACAGATAAAATTACCCTGAACCTATATTTTTCTATATAAATTTGTATGGTAAATGTCTGACACAAACATAAACATGCCGGATTAATCTTTCAAAAGAACGCTGAACTTGTATTTTGTTTATATAAATGTGTATGGTAAATGTCTTACACAAAAATTACGTATTTATGAATCGTACATAGTCAGTTAGCATATTTATGAGAGCATTTAATATGATGATCATTATGTACTCGAAACATGATGCCAGTTATACACAATATCACCGTCTAACATCCAAAAGTATTGCCTCCACGAAGAGATCATAAGAAATGTATATCGGCACGTTGTCGTCCAGCCAGTTCTTTGCGTCGGCTATCGATACCCCCCTAAGTACGTTAAAATACTTCCCAAAAGTTAGATACATACATAACGTCACGCCTGTTTCCCAGTGGGGCAGGCAGAGACAACGGATTTCCACGTCCCTGATCCACGTCCACGATCCTGACACACCTCTGCCGCTTCTTACACCTACATAGTATTCTACATACGTGCTCGTCGGTTACCGGTGCTGCGCACTTGCCCCTTTTTGAGAAGCTGCTCGATCTGTTCTAGGTACGTGCGTCTAGGGCGACCCTTCCCGACTCTTCCACTACATTCGATCCAAATATTTCTTTCGTTAGTCTTCTATAAACCATTCTTCCAACGTGACCGAACCACCGAAGCATTGCTTTCTCAATCCTTGGCACTTATCTTCTTCCAGACCACAACGCTCTCAAGAGTTCTGACCACTAAATTGAACAACCGCATCGTCAGCAAATGTGACCACTGTTCCATACATAAATAAACCATCACACCTCTCCCCCGGAGGAGGAAGCCGAGACAATGGAGCGCCATGTGACACGTTCCTGACATACATTCTTTGCTTCCTCCACTGTCATACATCGCTTCATACATGCTCGTCGGTTACGGGTACTCCGAACTTGTCCATTCAGTAGACGTTACCTATTTGGTCATGATATGTTCGTTTAAGGCGGCCAGTTCGACCCTTCCTTCCATATTCGCTTCATATATTTGTTTGGTCATTCTATTACCATCCATTCTCTCCATATGTCCAAACCATCTAAGCATACCTTTCTCTATCATTGTCGCTATGTCTTCATTCAATCCCAATTTTTCTCTTATATATTTTTCTTCTTCTTCTATCTTTCAAAGATACACCACATATTCTTCTCAATGACATCATTTCAATTGCATTTATTCAACTTTCATGTCGCTTTTGCCATACCCAATATTATAAATAAGTGTAGGGACCAGAACGGTATTCTGAAAAGCCATTCGTGCAGTGGAACTGATCAGTCGACTTTTCAGGATATTATTCAAAGCCCCATTCACGCTATTGCCTTTGATCATCCTTCAGCATCGCCTTTCAAGATCATTTTGATACTTTCCGTGCCTCGTGAACTCGCTTCCCAGGTACACAAACTCATTCACTTGTTCCAGCTTTTCGTTTCCTATTCTTACATTGCACTCAGTGACTTACCATCTCTCTCAAACACCATAACTTATTGTATTTTTTTCATTCCTTTTTCGTTGCACGCATTGTTCATTAAAACATTTCTCTCTAGAGCCTCGTCAGATGAAGCGAACCGAATTGCATCATCAGCATACAGCAGCCATCTCACCAGAAAACCATCAATGCTTAATCCGGTCTCACTCTCTTTCAGGCTAGACAAACAATTGTCCATATTATATAGATTGAACAGCCATGGCGACATACACAGCCCTGCTTCACACCTCATGAGATTGCGAACCAGTCCGACAATGTACATTTATTCTAACACAAGCGTTGTTATCTACATGAAGAGATTTCAGTGCCTGTATCAGGTGCCTTTCCACTCTATACATTCCTAACGTTGCCCCTAGGTCATTCCTAAAAACCCTATCATAGGCTTCATATGATTATTAATTCCACGAATGCGCAAAACACTTTATTATTTTTTGCTAACATTTTCTCAGAGGTAAGACCAGATCCGTGCATCCTCTCTCATTCATAAGAGACCATGCGTAAGGCCGTGACAAACGCAGATTATACTCATTTCAAGAAGGCGCGTAAGTAAAACTTTAAATAATTGTTAACACAAATTTCAAGATGTACAATAAAAATTCATTAAAGTGAACTCGGTAGGTGACATTTTGATAACTTCAGATTTAGTTACTTACACTAACAATTTTAAATTAAAATTAAGTATATCATTTTCGTGAATTTTTATATAGGTTAATTAACCGGAAAATCTATTTCAGGTTAAGAGAACAGGCACTTTGATAACTAAACTGAAAATGACATTAACCCAAATTGTGGATACAGACACATGGAATAATAAATAACACTATTTTTAATTTTGTTAGATTTTTTTTTTACGATTCAGTCGTTGGCGATTTCTTACAATTTTTATATTGTTAAGTAACGCTGCAGTCGTATTGTTAAGTAACGTTGTAAGAAACAGTATTTTGTATATTAAATATTTTACTGTAAAAAAATATTATTATTTTTATAAAAACTTTATTATAAAATTAAGCAATCGCCTTGACATTTATCACATAAAACTCAGTCGAAGCCTTAAGTAATAATTTGCAGCCATTTTATTCGCCTCACTGCTGGGTAAAGGCCTCTCTCATTTACATGACATGAGATGATTTAGTCATAAATTTAAGTAATAGACAAACTAAATTAAATTTTAATGCTTAGAAAAAAAAATCGATCAGCTAAATGAATTTTACAAAAAAAATCGAAACGTTGAAAGCGCATGCGAGTCCCAGGACTACTTTATATACGATTGCTTGCTTGTTTTGCATTCTGGCTACACTTAATTTCTAATTTTGACAAACACAAATTATGCACCAGGGGTGACTACATATAAACTCGATGCAGACCGAGGTAAAAAGGCGAAGGAAAATAATGCGAGCATACGCTTCCATTCAGTACTAGGTGGTAGGGTTCGCTCGGCTAGGTTGGTACCACCGCACTGAATGCAAGACGTCCAACAACGACTGTGTAAAAATAGTTCGTGTATCGCGTTCAGTTAAGTATAAACGGGACACCTTACAGCAGGCAAGTTCCTGACATGGAACCGTGACCCGCCAAGATTACTAAATCAGGTGTTATAGTCGCATATAGCCTCCAATGTAAGTTTCCTTAAAAAAAATTGGCATCTTTCTCACTGGGCGTGTCCAGTCCATCCACTGACTACATGTCAAGTATTTTCATAGACTTTGTCCACGGATTGGACACCGTGTAATGAGCAAAAACCCATTAGCGTGCACCGGTCCTTCCTTACGTTCATAAAGGAAAGCTTAAATTATTTATTTTATTATGACTTAGTTTTCTCAGCGATCGGTCGTGCGGATTTGAGATTTATTACATCAACTGTAACACAGTATTTAAAATAGAAAATCAGTGACAGCTGGGCTGGTCTTTTAGTCCGTTTGCTACTGAGAAAAAGTGTGACAAATCGGCGTAAATCTTGGCTACCGTGCTATAGTTGTTATGCAGGTTAACCTGAGGAAAATAAGCCAAAAGTAATTTTACTATTACAAAACTGGTATGCAGAATGAATCGGCCATACGTTCGGTGAATGACAAACTACATCTGCAATCGGCGTGTGTGTATAAAATTCCCAGTAGTTGTGGGAAATACTACGTGGGACAGACCAAGAGAAGTGTAGCTAAGCGCGTTTCGGAACCAAGCAGCAGCCAAAAAGCAAGATTCCACAAAGTCAGCAGTCTGCGAACATGAACTCCTGCACAAACCACTGGATCAGGTACGATCAAGTCGAGGTTCCCTCGACTGAAACCCGACACATCCCTCGTCTTGTCCGTGAGTCCATAGCAATCGCCAAGCATGCCAACTTCAACAGAGAAGATGCGTTCAAGTTGTCACCTTCGTGGAATCCGCTCCTGACACCGCTGAAAACAAAAACATTTAGCGCCGACAACGGGGACACCACTAGAGTTTTTTGTCTGTGCCCCGACATCCGGAACGCAGGTCGAATCCAAAATTCTCAACCTACCCACAGCTACAATATTTGTCAACGACGGAACATGTCAAACTGACAGTTCCTCGTTGACCGCCGCCGGACACATGAGCTAGCTCGAGAATGACTCGAAAGATCGAGTCGAAACGCCGCGAGTACGCGAAATCAAACCGTGAGCAAGCCGTATCGAACATTTTAATCATGAATCGGCCATCATCGATATACCCAATAACAACACAAAACTTGACCTAGTAGTTTAACACAAAATAATTTGTGGCTACCAGGCTCATTAAATTGACCTGTATAACAAATATGACACGGTAGCCAAGGTTTTCGAAATCTTGTAAAGGTCTACATGAAAAGTTGCGGAGTAGAAACAGGATTAGTTGCGCAATAAGCTGTCAGAATTTTATCTATTGGGAGACCGCTAATTAAAATAAGTACAAAAATATTGTCAAATTACAAAAACCAAGTACATCGGCTACGTACGAAACATTTACGTAAACTGAATAAATAATTCAAAGTACTCGTATTACAATTCAATCATCATCAAGGCTGGATGCCTCGACGATGACCACCATTTTTCTTGGAACTTATACATAGATGACCACAGAGTTTACAATAAATACTAGATATGGCATTTTGCATGGTGAGGGAAGCCGTCGTATTGCCACTTTGGACATACATAAGGTGAATGGTGTAATATATATTATACGTTAAATATATTTATTTATTAAATTTAATAGTCAGCCGGCGTTTGAATTCAGTCGCGTTTGCAGCATCGAAGGAGCCGCAATCAGCGCGTGGTCGAGTACCAGGCAGACTCAACACAGTGGGCGATTTTGTATGGAATATTCGTGGGATTTAGATAAGTTTTATGATTGGGGAAGTAGAAGTTTTGAGCGGCGGGTTGGCTGAGCGCGATAAATTCCAATTAATAAAATAATAATGAAAAATCCAGATATTATTTTTCAATATGTACGTGAATTGACATATTTTAAAATTTAAATTTATTGGAAACAATTACAATATAAAAATTAAAAAAAAATCTGACTATCTCACAATGATCTACGGGTAGGGGCGCACTCTTCCAGGCCTGCACAGTTCGTATCTGTCACTCCGGTGAAGGAAAACACCGTGAGGAAACAATTCCGCTCACCTAACCAGGTGTTAGAGTTAGTACTTCCGCACTGAATGCAGGAAGGTTAAAACGGCTTTGTAAATAGTACGTGTTTTCGGTCTAGTTCAGTGTAACCGGACTAAACAAAGGGAAGTACCCTGTCATGGAACTCACTCCATAAGGATTGAGGTGACTTAGGCTCACATGACGGTTCACGATGTGTAACATAAGAGGTGAGAGCCAATCATGACAGGATGAAAAAAAAACAAAATCATGAGGGCGGTGCCTTCGAAAGAAAGTTAATTATCAGAACGCATCAATGGGCGAGCGAAGTGAGCCCGAAAATTCACCTATTTCTTCAGAAACTACACCTGACTTTTAAAAAAACTGACTTGTTTTCCAGTCAGTTCAAATCTGTCAACAACAGATTTTTTTTATTCTATCCTGTTTCATCTGTATGGAGATATTTTTAAATTATGTTTAGGATGGTGTCTTCAAGGTCAAAAAGCATCTGTACTCGACCACGATGTTTATTTGGCTCCATCGCGAAACCACGACTGGAACCAAACGCATACTGACAGACTACACTATGAAAGAAAATCTTCGACACATTTCGTATTTTCAGTAACCTATAAAATATAGGCAACAATAAGATACATTCCGCAATCAGTCAAAAACTAAGTATATAATTTAAGTATAGGCCTAGCCTCTTAAATTTAGTTTATTAATAAAAAGGCAGGATTAAGGCACGTTGTTGTCGCCGCACACTACGCTAGTTCAGTCAGCAATTGTTTCAGTTTTCTTCTTTATGTCCAAGTCGACCCTGGTGACGCACTCGGTTATGGAGTGTTTCTTGCAGAAGGCCCACCACCAGCGGAAGCCGGCGGTGAGGTCGGCAAATTCAAATTTCGGTCGACGCGGGCGAAGCACCTTCTCTACGTAGACTAACACCTCGGCGAGCACGCGACTCGTTCGCTTCTTGATCGCGGTTCCATCCGGACAGCAGAACTGCAGAACGACGCGATCCTCCTCGTCTGTCAGGCCGACCTCGTCCAGAGCCCGCATGCGGTTCCTATCGGTTTTGCCGAGGATCCGATCGTAGAGCGTCCCCTTCGGAATTCTGTACTTTGCCGAGGCGAGCGTGAAGTTCATCCGCTGACTGACCACCGCAGAGATTGCTTTTTGCAGCCGCACCCGCCTCCAGAACTTGGCGGTCAACTCCGCCTGCAGACCTGATGCGCGAGCACAAACAAAAGCAACCTCAAAACACACACAAACACATACACACACACAGGACGGGCACGTGAACATACAACATGCTAAATAAGCAGGCGCATGCAGGGTGCAAGGAGATGGATGTGTGGAAAATGTGAAATCGATGCAAATAAAAAAATATATTACATATTTTAAAATCAATGTTTGAATGAACTACTAAATTGTCAAATAAAAATAAGTAAAAGAAAGGAAAATACGAAAAACTGATTTATAATCATTAAAAGTATTTTAAAAATGTAAAGTATGTAGTTACATAACAATAAATTAATGAAAACTATCAACCAAGTCATTTGAATTATCGTGCTAAGCATGCACGTCGCTTGCTTATATATATTTAAATGGATAGAATACATTTTAATTATAAAAAATACATCCTATTTACGCCACTCGTATTTTACACCCCATTGGTTCCGATTCTTTCCATTGAAATACATATTTTAAAATAGATTTAAAACTTTAAAATTGTATAAATAAATGTACTTATATCTCAGCTCATGCTCAGCTTGTCAGTAGGTATCATTTCATCTTGATATATTTCGAACGTCCAATAATCCAATGAAAGCATAATTGCAATCTTCCTTTTAAAACTCGGTTTACATAGTAGCAGCTAAAACGAAAATATTTATAACCTTGAAATTACTGTTCAGTGTAATTGTTTTTTTTTATCTAAAACACAAAAAAAAATACCAAAAATGTGATGGGATCTTTTTATTAGGAGATATGTAAAATGTGTTTATTAGCTCCATGATGAAATTAGAATGAACCACCGTGGTAGTATTCTTACGAGTATCAAGCCGAACTGGTATTAGTAGACCTTGGTCAATAAGAAGAAAAGTATTGTCAATAAATAATTTTGAATTAATTAATTATTGACAATTAATTAATTTTGAAGAATGAACATCAAAGATAAACTACATATACATATATGTATATATTATCCGTCATTTTATTATACTACGTATGGATATATTTTAGAAAAAAGGACTCATTACATAAAATGGAATCTATTTAGGCTCTTTACAAATATATCAATATCTTTATGGGGCTAGGATCTCGCGTGGTCAAACTTCTAAATTACACAAACTTGTTCTCGATTTGATCTAGTTTATCATTAGCTATTTTTTAACTGCACCCATACATTTTTATGTAACTTGAAATTTCTACATACTGTCATTCATTTCTTTTTAGTTGCATCTACCCTCGTAGGTACATATTCATTCAGTCGTAACTCTTTCATGAAGTACACAATTTCAGAGGACATAATTGCATTCTACTTTCGTAACAGAAGCAAATCATATCATCAGCAAACACGTCACCAAAACACACTCCATTCCTCATGGACTTTATTTAAAATTAAACAAAACAACAATGGTAACATTATGCCACCCTGTGGCATTCCTCAATTCGCGATCCAGACTAACATTACGGCATTTAACATGTCGGTGGTCAGTGTTAGAATTAGTACCCATCATCGTTCAAAGTGCCTGAATCGGCGTAACTCGCAAAGCTTGTTGACCCCAAATATACCTATGCTAAATTCAAATTACTTATTCTAAAGTTTTTATATTTTTTTTATGAATACAGTATTTTTTAGTTTTAATTAAATTTTTAATAGATTAGGTTACCCGCCAGGCGGGACGACAACATCCGGTACACTGCAGGAAAACATTGGAAATAAATTCAAGAGGTTTAAGTCCAGCAGTGAACTGTTAACGTGGATGATGATGATGAGGTTTAATTTTTTAAAGTAAATACTTGCACACTCAACTATTTCTGTTTCTCTAAAACTGTTTCTACTATTTCTGTAATTCTCTTTTTCTTATTCTGTTCTATTACCGACCTGTTATTGTTTTAAATTATGAATATAAAATTTTATTTGTACTCCATTTCTTTAGTTTTAGAGGGCTACGTTAAAAATCAGCGTTGGGTCAGGCAGGCGTACCTACCCAACACATAATGTGCCTAGTCCTGTTTTCTCTTAAATGTAATTTGTATTTTTGTGCACTGTGTGTAAATAAAATAAATATTTCTTTATTCTTATTCTTTATTCCTTCAATAAACCTTTCAAAAGCGCTAATGCACTCGACGCTGCACTCTGATTGGTTGATTTGGGGGATATTCTTGGGTGGTCGAGCTTGGCCAGTCACACTGGTAGATCCCCAGATCATTCATTCTTCACCACTCCATGTAATTCTCTATGAGTATGTCAAGAAACCAGACATAAACACAAGCCAAAGATTTATTTTAATTCATTGTTTTATGTAGTTCGTTCGAGTACCATATGCTAAGAAATAAATCAAGAATTCAACGAAAAAAAAATCATCTATAACACAAGAGGTAATCGAAAAAAGTGCATGAAATAATTTACATTCAGACCCATAAATATTCAACTAGAATTCTATACATGTTTAAATGTTTAAATCACTTACCTTTGCTCGTTCAAGTGAATGTGCAGATAAAGCAGGTAAAGCAGTGGTGTAGCTTCAGTTCACTACAGGCTTCCTAAATCATACAATAAAATAAAATGAGAATGTATATGAATTTTATGCAGTACTAGTTTTTTTTTTCTTTCCGTCATAGTTAATCCGTCATAGATTGCGATTTAAAATTATAAAATTGAAAGGTGACTAAAAATACGATAAGGCTATAATTAATAATTACAAACGCATAGAATGAATGCGGTGGATATGCATTCACAAAGAAATACATCTATATATGTGTATGTACATATGCCCGGATCGAACGGGCACCATGCGATACTCTGCTATAAGTATGTGGAGTATCTTCGAGTAAAAAAATTACCAATAAAAGTGAAATATGCACAAGATGGAAAAAAGGTGTTATGAGAATTTGTTTGACTACATCATAGTACGATAACATGGCATATTCGGAACGACCCTTAAATATTCAGAATGCTCATATGCCGTTAGGAGCGACGAAGACGAAATACATTTGGCATACATTTAATCTTGCCACTCTTCAGTTTCGCTTAACATTCTCGATTCAAGTTTTTGCTAAAAACTCCTTTGGCATTTAAGTAATTTATTGTTCCTATAGAACCTACAGAAAGGAATACAATATTGCAAACAATGGTTATGTACTTACCTGAGCACAGTACTTGGCTCGCCCGAAGAAATCTGGTTTTCTACCTGCACAGCAGCAAAATAAGTTATAGTAACACATCTGGGAATTGTGGCATCACACCTTAAATTCATGGTAATATTTTCTTTGAATGAGGAAATTGTATGTATGTATCGTTTATTGTACACCAATTATTAAATGGTACATCAGGTAAGGACTAATACCCAAATGGTATTTTATTCTGACCTACCTTTGGGATGTGGTACAGGGCATGTAGGCGCACT
>WYDE02186792.1:0-10801 GCA_009867175.2 Adela reaumurella | reverse complement strand
GTCACCGTGGAAGTGTATGACTAAATCCTCTCATATCATGTAAATGAGAGAGGCCTGTACCCAGCAGTGGGGCGAATCAAATGGCTGCAAAAGAAAGAAAGAAGAAGAAAGTGTCACTCACTATATACTCATACACTCATAGCTACTTCTTGTATGTACATTTTGTAATTTTATCTACCTTTATATGTGCCCGAGGCTCCGCCCGCTGGTTTAGCAAACCTCGGCGTATGAAGATTACACTTGGCCTCTTTTCTTTACGCTATCGTGATGAAATTTGACAAGTACAGATTCAGGACGACACTGACTCATATTGTGAGATCCGCATCCGCATCACTTTAGAATAAGTAGTTTTTGCATTATGAGCGAACATATATACCTACTTATATGACGACAGAAAGATAAAAATGATATGTGTAAGGAACGTCTCAATTGGTACTCAATTATATCTGCTTACCCATCGGGGACAGAGGCTTGATGACATGATCGTTGATCGATTTAGTTCAAACATCAAATTAATCGAAATCTAAATTCAGAAATTTCTGATTATCCTGATCTCGATCATACTCCAAAGATAGATTTTTTTTATTTATTAGACAAGCTGTGCCCGTGGCTCCGACCGCGTTAAAGTCCGACCTCTCATATTTCAGCTCTCTGCTCGCCCCTATACAAATTTTCGTAATAATAAGTAGCCTATATGTGATGGGAAGAATTAAGCTTTACATAGACATAAACCGCATCAAAATCTGTCGAGGGATTCTCGAGTTATAAACGGACAGACAGGACTGACTGACTACTGAGGACACCAGCGCTGGGACTATGCAATTATCACTGACATTAAATTGACAATGTGCGAGAGGGAAGCAGATACATTTTGTATTGAATTCACTATCTGTGTCCCTGTCATTTATCACTTGACGTCACATTGACAGCGACCATAGTAGACCCCCTGGCTTGGTCACGGGCCTATAGTTTGACACGTGACATTCGTTCTTTCGTCGGTATGCTTAGTTCCATGGTAAGATCTCAACGAAATTAGTAGTTACCTACACCGCTTCACCTTTTCATACTGAACGTGATCCGTTGGCTGCTTTTTATGTAAATTTTTGTTGCAAAAAATAATGTGTTTTGTATGGAGTGGAAGGAACAGTAAGTAGCACAGTCGGCCGTTGCCGCTGTTTTCGAAGCGAAGCTAGCGCTTGGCCGCTGAGGAGTAAACCGAGTAAATCGTAAGCATTCTTCACACCCCGTCCACAGCTCTACGCGCATGTACAAGCGCAAATGGAAAATCTGGACATTTGCAAATTTGATGGAAAGCAGTAACTAATTTTCTCAAAAGCCAAAGCGGCGAAATAGCTCTATGTCGTTGCTAAATGGGTAAATCCGCTGCCCAACTGGACGGCTAGGTGGTTGATTAAGTGGCCCCGTTCAATTGAATGGCTAAAGGACGCTCAGCCAAATGGTTGAAACATTTACTGAAAGTTATGAGCGTTCGCTGAGCCATTTGGTTAAATGAAATTGTACTGTTATTTTGCGGAAAGTATATTTCCGCCCTAACATGTTACTGGTCAGACATGCCTACTTCTTAGAGTGTACATAGAAGCTGGAGGCGCGGAGGGAGGGCAGCCCCATGTTTTCCTTTTAAATAAAAAAAATAATAAAATAAAATGATAATAAAAAAATTACAATATTTTTTTTTAATACAATTTGGATGATTTTTATCGTCCCTTCGCAAACATTTGAAAAAGGAAATCGGAATGGCTCGGTGTCTGTCTGTTTGTCACAAAATTATGTGACGCACATTTTACTATTAAAAACGAATCCAAGAATTCTGAAAATGAAAATCAAGAATATTGCAAAAGATCAACAAAACTTTATTAATAATAATTTTTCATATTGCATACCATGTAGATGTACCGAAAATTTTAACCATTGTAATTGGTGTAAAGGGTTTCAGATAAAAAAAAATTTAAAATCTATTTTATTTTTCAAATATATCGAGTAAGATACCTCCGTCGTAGTCGAGATGGAATTTTATGTTCGCTTATAAATCGAGAACGACTCAATCAAATAACTTATCAGCGTCGTTGGCTCAGTGGTTGCGATATTTGGTATTCGGTTATTAGATGAATACGGCAACAAATTGAAGAGAACACGACGGTCCGGGTGGCGAAGTTGGTAACGCAGTGGCTGCTAAGGCCAAAGGTCGCGGGTTAAAACCCCAGTTCGGACGTTTTCTTTATTTGTTTTTCCGTATTTTTCTGATTAACATTCGTATAGTCTTATGTAGAATAGCTGGTGAACAGCTGTAGAAAGAATAAATTACTACTTAAGACATTTAAACAGCATTTGAAATTACTGCAATCCATCATTTAGCTGGGTTAAATGCTTATAGCTATTATAAATTACTTAAGCTTGTTAAAGACCGCATTAATGCCTCTTGTAATACTTCCAACTGCACACGAGTGTTACACATTGCTATTTAATGTACATGGGTTTTAATCTACTCCATTGTAATTTTTTTATTCTTAGCTTGATAAGAGTTAATTAATGTTCTTCATGAAACTCTTTAAATGCTTCACAAAAGTTTTACACAAGTCTATAGGTTGTTTACAAGTGAAGACCTACTCTATATCTAATTAAACCGCGTATAGTTTACTCAGAAACTATAACTCAGCTTACGGCGTTATAGTGAGTACAATGTCGGTCATTGTACATAACTCTGATAGTCTTTACGTAAGCGTTTATGCAGCTGTTGTGTAAAATTAGAACTTAAAGCATATTTTGTTACAAATCGGAGTGATAATGGAGTAAATATAGGTCAATTTAATTCTAATAATTTCTCTGTAAGCTGATATGCAGCTTTTGTATATAATAGACTTCATACATAATAGATATCTATGTACAGCGATGTGCTTCAGAATAGTCGACAGCAAGAATCAGAACTGTTTAATGTATGAACGCCATCTAGGTTGTAATCTATAATTTCAGTTGATAATTCTAAGTCTGCTAATTATTTATGGTTTACTTATCGTTGGCTTTTCCACATTAATATTAAAAGAACAATAATATTAAGGTTAAAAGTAAGGGAATTTATCACTTATATATAAAAATTATGTTTATCGGTTTTCCGTTTTAGTAAACTTTTTCGGTCAAACCTTATTATTTCGAAGGCGCGTTCAAAATACATGTGATAAACATATATACATTGACATTAACAGAAGTTAATCATCATCGAGCTGTTTAACATAGTTAGAAAGGTAAAATTATAGAATATTTTCTGTTTAATATATCTGGTTAAGCCGTAAGTTGCCATAAACCAGCTATAAGACATCTTTTCTGTAACCTTAAACCAGACGTTAGAATGGTAAAGGCTGCTTAATTTGGAACCTCTTTTGGTGTTACAAGATCCGTATAAGCTTCTATAGAACTTACACCATGATTAAACAGCCCATATTTCTGAATAAGTCTTAAATACAAATTTTACAATTAATACAATTAAATGACATGTATTTCTTTTTAATTGCGTGCTATCGAGCCGCGGGTGCTTCTGGTACCTGACTCAGGCCGTCGATGTACAGAGTACAATAAATTAAAAATTAAGACGGCATTTGAAGACTCCAGATTGAGTGCGCAGCCGGGAAACACACTAGAAGGTAGGCAGTTCCACACTCTAGCGATGAGGCACAAAAGGAACTTTGAGAACCTATACGTTCTTGGAATGCCGATGTCAACGACAAAATGGTATAAGCGAGTCAGGTAGGCACTTGGCCCAAATGTATTGTCATTTAATGTTCAATCGCGTTTATCATCCATCAACATCAACGTTGAAGGGACACGTCTCAAAAGTCGCATTTTTTTCTGCTACGCAACGACGTGGTCGATTGGTCATATGAATAACAGCTACCTGCTTTGTACAAGCGGAAGTTCTCCGCCCATACCTTCTGACCGGCAGGTAAATCGTACCCACGCAAGAGGAATTAAGCCGCCGTAGGCACTCATATTGTCAAAATCGTCCAATTTTTCATCGCGAAATAAGAAGTACCCAGAAACACTTGAAGCATAAAAAAATACAGTGAATAGAGAAGGTTCCATTATAAACTCTTTATCGGACAGAATTGTTGAAAATCTTCTAGAAACACAGAAAACAAAATTGCAAAAATAGCTTTAGAAAAAAATCTTTCATTCACAATATCTCAGAATTTTGAGTCACAACTATCTTATTTTTTGCAGTCATTTGAAAGATATTTTAATGTACTAAACTCTTTATCGTGTAGTTTTTCCGTGGAGAATTTGCTTTTAGAGAAATTGAAGGAAACCTGGAAAAAAGTATCAAAACGCGCGACCGCCGCGCTCGATAGTCTTGTTTTTATTGGTCAGTGAGCGCGACATGGTGGCATTTGGTGGCTAGTTGCCGAAGGGCCCTTAATACATCTTGGTGAATTAGGTAGGTGCCATGTCAGCGCTTCCCTCAAATCGAGCCCGCTACATTGAACTGTACGGAAAACACCAATTATTTTTCATAGCCGCTTCGATCAACCTTCATAGTAATGCTGTTTCTCCAAGATGGCAACCTTAAGAAGAAAAATCAAACGACAATTGAATTCTAAATCTCAAGAAGTAGTTCATAGTGTCGTATAATGTTAGCTGTGATCGTTTACCGATATAGGACTTCACTAATATAACAGTGTCAGATTGGCCGAGCGGGCATGAGCACGTCTCTCAAGCGGGTCAGTGTAGGGTACATATCACTCACGCCGAATCCCGACAATCGGGGTAAGCAGAGCAATTTGTGTTGTGCTGCAAGAACTCCGGTAAATTACAGCACAAGAACGAAACACCATGTTTCACAAGGTTTTCGGACAAGATATCTATCAAGCAGCATGTAAGGCACGAAGACCCACCTACTGCATGACTTCGAAGAAGTACCGTGCCAAGGCGAGAGGTGGCGAGCCTGTCGCCCTTCAGCACGGTATCTTGTCCTTGTCCTCATTCTATTTAAGGTGTGTACTTGCATCTAGTATCTATTGTAGTTAAGATAAATATTTTTTTTGTTTTATCAATCGGTTTTTATTGTGTTTTATACAAACAATGTAATACGTGCAGTCCTTTTATGGGTCGATGTTTTTAGTCATAGACTAAAGTCGTACTTGAATAAAGTACCTAATAGCTATAGTAGTCGGGTGACAAAGCGGTGCAGCATAGCGTCAACAGTGTGTAGTTTTCTCTTCGAAGAATAATGTATGGAGGGTGATAACCAGCAAATAGGACTTGTTTCATTACAAATATCCTTATTAAGGGGGGGTAGTATGTCAGCAAGGATATTGAAAAAAAATCGTAAAATTAGAAATAGAACAACATAAACACAAACATACATATTTGTTACAACCGAGGATATGGCCGAGTGCACTGTTGTTTCCGAAACACGATTTGAGAAAGTTTTCTCGATAGTATTAATTCACAAACATAGCGAATAACTCAGTAATTAGAAGGAATGTAAATATTATATTTTTCTTTGAAATATATGTAAACTTACATTACGCTGAATCCCAACAAACGGGGTAAGCAGAGCAATCGGTGTTGCGCTACAAAAAATACGGGAAATTACAGCACAACACCGACCACCACATTTCGCAAGGTATTCGGACAAGATATCAAGAAGCATGTGAGGCACGAAGACCCAACTACTGCATGACTTGATAGACGTACCGTGCCAAAGTGAGAGGTGGCGAGCCTGTCGTCTTTTAGCACGGTATCTTGTCCTTATCCCTTAGTCGCCTTTTACGACATGCATGGAAAGAGATGCAGTGGGGTCATTCTTTTAAGTGCCGGCTCCAGACGGCACTTAAACTATGCAAACTTACTCCTCATAAAATAGCAATTCAACTTTAGCCCCGCAGTATTTAGTTCAAAAACAGGTATTGGTTAAATGCAGCCTACAAAAGCAGTTAAATTGACAAAGTGCATGGTTGTTTTTATCAATCAATATTGTTGGTTCAACCACTTCGTTTGTTATTTCAACCATGCACTTGGTCACTTTGACTACACTTTGACTAGCTACTTGGTAGGATCATATTTAACCAGTATAGTAATTTTAAACAAGTATTTTTCTCAGCGTAATTTGCACAGAGTTTTTATAACCCAAATAATATATATATTTTTTTTTATTATTTGTGTTATAGCGGCCATAGTAATGCAAACTTTGTGCAAATTATACTGAGAAAAATAATAATATGTACCTCTCTTGTTTTTTGGTACGGAAACTTTTGGATTTGATTTTTTAAGGCTGTTTCCTTAAACAGCCTCGATGTAAAATGTAATATTTTGACAACTTCAAGCGTAGCGTACTACCACAAGAATGCTAATAAAGAACTAAAAACTTTCTAAATTCAGTCTCTTAAGAGCAATTATTTATCAGTTCGCCTCCCATTCAACATCACCCTGTCCTTTGACCTATTTTCGAGTGCTCGCTCGTGTGAAGCCACCAAAAAAACTTCCCATTTCATTAGTCTACGCCGCTGAAGACATAGAGCCGACACGAAGAACGATGTGAAGACGCCACGCGATCGCTCAAGCGGCCTGATTTGATTATCTTGTTAGTGATGAGAATTACCACTGGGAGCTGTGTCAGATTAGCTGAGGGGGCGAGAGCGCGCCTGTCGAGGAGGTCAGGGTTCGATGCCCACTGGGAGAGCAATATTTATAACATTATAATTTGTGCTACATGGCTACTGACACTCCGGTTAAGGAAAACACAATGAGGACACCCACTTATAAGCCGGCAGGTCACCGTGGAAGTGTAATATTTAATTCTCTCATATAATATCAATATCATACTGTAGTTTGACACGGTTAGCGGTTTTTAGTTCTTAGTTCTTTATTCAGCATTCTTATGGTAGTACACTACACTTGAATGTGTCAAAACATAATATTACATTTTACATTACACATTTTATATTACAGCTTACACCGGTCTTACAGACGGTCAGCATAGCATTGGGATTAATAAATAAATGCGAAAGTAAAATGAAAGAGAAATCCTAATTTATTATCAGCTTCTATGTATAATGTGTTATTGAATAAAAGGGTATTTTGATGAATAAATTTTTTTCTGAAATGTTCATTTTACTTTCTCTTCATAAATCGAGTTTTTTTTATGGAAACTGACAGGGAAGGCTACATCACCTAATGCACCAGTTTTCTTGTACCAGTGATGTCAGCATAAACACCTTGGTTTATTATTTAGGTAGGTGCCATGTCAGCGCTTCCTTCAATTCCAGCCGGCTACACTGACTGGACGGAAAACACGAATTATATTTCATAGCCGCTTCGACCGCCATTCATTGAGTGTGGTGGTACCAACCCGGGCGCGTTTAAACTCTACCACTATGTAATTAGAGGGAAAGGACCTACAGTTTACTGTGGAATCCGAATCACGACCAGCGTCAACGGTCAAGCGGTCACCCATTCAAGACCTGACCGCGCTCGGCAGTGCTTAAGTTCTGTAATCGAATACCGAATATAGCAACCGCTGAGCCAACGACGCTGACGTCCGAAGTAACATCCGGTCTTTCACTGTCTGACCAATTTTTAGAGTGGAATACCAAGGAAGGTCATTTGAATGTTCGTAATGATTGTTGACTCCAGGATACCACAACATTTTGAAATGGAACTCAATGGTTATTCAGTGGAGTAAAAGGGAACGTCCACAAGGCAGAAAGAAGGTGGAACAGCTTCTCCCGTTTCGGTGTTCCGAGTCGTCTCGCGTAGGCGGCATTATCGTTACTGCGACGTCTTTGGGCGGAAGTGGCTGGCGACGGTTCGTTAGAGGACAAAATGGACTCCCGCGGCCGCCCGATTGTGACTAATGACCTCGCCGCGAAATACACGCTTTATATACCCCGCGGAGCGAGCGCTCGCGGCGCACGGGGAGCGCGTCCATCTCTCATTGCCTGTCCTTTCTTGGGAGCATTTTGGACGACTTCAATTCTGTGTATATCAACGAACAGGTGATTCATTATACCAAAGAACATTATGTGACCTGAAAAGATGTGTCATTTTTTTATTATTTCCGAAACTGGGTGGCTGAACTTGAAGCCAGACCTCGAGAACAGCCAAAATCACCCCTGAGGAGTTGCCAGTCCGGCTTGAAGGTGGAGCAATGATTCTGGGGAATGGCTATTGACCCGCGATTTGAAGATCCGTGGAGTGTAGGAATAGTGAAAAATGTTCCCCGGAGGCCTGTTACACACCTTTGCAGTGCGACACAAGAACGATTTAGAGAATCGTGCAGTTCTAAGAACTCTTCTATCTACGAAGAGGTGTTCCGCAAGAGTATGACTGGTTTGGCGAAGCCGACCAAGAACAGGGGGATGAGGGGAGCAAGTTCATCTGAGCAGCGGCCGACGTAGTACTCGTAAAACAGGCTCAAAGAACCAGTGATGCGTCTGTGCTTTAGAGGTTGAAGGTCCTTTGTGAGTACAGAGTCGCCAATGAGACGAATGGCACGTCGCTGAATAGAATCCAAGGTTGGAAGAAGGTATTCAAGGAGACCCTCCCAGAGATGACAGCAATATTCCATCACCGGTCTTACTTGCGCTTTATAAAGTGTAATCAGTTCTTAGTTCTTAAGTCAGCATTCTTATGGTAGTACACTACACTTGAATCTTTCAAAATATTACATTTTACATCCGGTTCGATTAACCGAAGAAGAACCGACAAGAAACTTAATATGCGATTTTTTTTTAAATGTCTTTATTACAATACGTTGTGACTAATCACACAATAGACACCGCTTACAGAGTTAAACTACAGTTTGAGAGCTTGATTAACAATTATTTAATTCTATATTCTAACCGCACATAATAAAAAAAATAATTTAATATTTCAGGTGTAAAGAGCCCTTGTCAGAGAATTTGATACGAGATTGTATCAATTTGTCCAAATTATCCTAATTAATCTAATACTGCAATGTAGTACAATGTCAAAAATAATAATAATATTTAAAAAAAATATACTCAAATGATGAATGATGTATCAAATAGTGAAAAATAATATGAATCCAGTTAATAGAATAAGTAATACAGATTGTACCTACCATGTCAAGATTTATATGCAGTCAGAATTATCCTAACGTTATTATTATCTTAACTAATTTAAATTCTACCACAAGCCAATTTAGAAGTAGTCTAAATCTGAGCATAACATCTAATTATGCTTGGTTTGTTTCAGGAGGACAGACTGAACGCGCGTCACCGACGCATCAGGAGTACAGAGCGCTCGTTGATACGATACAAAAGGCAACTAATCATGTGAGTAAATGCTACCGATACCCACTAGCATGCACACAGTACAGCGGGCTATGTTCTGGGGATCCGTTAGTTTTGTTTCTGTTCTCTCTCTATCTGTCACGGCTGTCAGAGAGAGAGAACAAGAGCTCTCTCAGCACTGAACAAATCCATACGGACTCCCCAGAATCTAGGCCAAGAAGACACGCACCCGAAGTCGATTGTCTATCATTTAGTGTCACCATGAAACTAGTTCCCTTGGACGTTCTACCATACAATGTTTCCAATAGTTTCAAGAACGGAGTGAACATTTTCAGGAGCGGTTTGGTCCTAAGCGCACATTGGAGGAGCAGTCTGAAGAGGAAGGGTCTGCGGTGGCGGCACAGTCGCTAGCGGAGGACGTGGAACCTCAGCCGCTGTACCCAGATCCCTGGGAGCTCAACAACACGGCCAGGGCCGGCATCGACGTGCTCTTCTTCAACAGGGTGCCCAAGGTCGGCTCGCAGACCTTCATGGAGCTCCTGCGGCGGCTCGCCATCAGGAACAGCTTCGGTGAGGACACATTTATGTTTTCCTGAAAATATGTTTTTTTTCGGGTCTAACTCATTGGCAGAACCCGTAATCGGCGCGCATTTATTAAGCGAGGATATAACAGTGGAAGATGCAAAGGGTTTATGTCAGGAAGGTGTCAAATGACGTTCAATTGTCTCTGTCTACCCCTCTGGGAAAGAGGCGTGATAGTCAGGCTACTCAAGCTCATATAAGAGCGCGATGTCTGTGATTACCATGACATTAAATCATTAGCCGATTTATTTATAATGTTTCGTCTTTGAAAATGGCGTAAAACCAATTTGAGTAATTTTCATATTCTAATTTTAGAAGAAACCATAACTAATGAAAATAAAGAAATACATATAAAAGTTGAATTAATATTATTTTTTACAAGTAATTTAAATTCACCATTTAATTTTAATAAAATTGTATTCCAAATAATAAAATAACGATTAGGACATAACTATACTAATATTTTTCTTACTAATTGTTCTTACAAGAATAAATATTACCGTAAACCAATAAAAGTTATATATAATTTAATTAATAGATTCATAAATTTAAATTATTAATCCATAAATTAAATTAATTCAACCAATAAAAGATTATACTAAAGACGAAGTGTTGTGTCTTCAGATTTCAACCGTGACGCAGTGCAGAGGGTGGAGACGATCCGCCTGGCGCCGGTGGACCAGCAGGTGCTGACGAGCCTGGTGGTGGCGCACGCGCCGCCCGCCTCCTACATCAAGCACGTCTGCTACACCAACTTCACCAGGTCACACAATATCTACTTCACTTGTCATCATCATCATCATGTATCGTTATTTCTTGTAAACTTGGTAGGGTTTTTTTTTATTTTTTTTTATGGATACTGACACAGATGGCTATATCACCTAATGCACTAGTTCTTCTGGTACCAGTGATGTCAGCCTAAACACCTTGGTGAGTTATGTAGGTGGTGCCAT
>WYDE02186681.1:0-10801 GCA_009867175.2 Adela reaumurella | reverse complement strand
CCGGACTGATTGGCCAAAAACAGGTTCTGGCGTTAGTCCGCGTTTGCGCGTCAGGAGGTTATTCATGCTAGGGGTTTCCTTGGTCCACTTTTTACTAGCGGAGCTCCGCTAGCCAGATTGCGGAGGTTATTCTTGCCAATTACGCACGAAAAACGAATTCCATAAAATAGTTCTAGAACCCGTTTTATCCTTTTATTATCCACCAATTTGTTGGTTGGGAGGGTGGCGATAAATTACCCTGGCTGCCTTGCAGCGGCTGAGTGCAGCCCATGCGGAAGGAAAAGATCGCAAAGATTCCACGGGCAGTGTAAAAGTGGCTCGTTGATAATATTTCATCCAAACACAATGGAAGCAAGACTAAATAAAAAACTACCCCAGGAGCGACGCCTGGGGACGCCAATGGGAAGTTCCTGACTAATATGACACTCATGCATGAGACACACGTTGAGACTATAAGACCCGTCAATCATATAGCATAAATATCGGGACATGTCAAAAAATAGAACATTCTATTGAAAAAAGTTTACTTACTGTTCTTACCTCCACTATAGCTGTAGTATGAATGAAGTAGGAAATACATATAGTACATCCGTTGCGCATACCCAGTATGGGACATAAATTAACTTGTGTGGGTCATTATTATGAGTATTCTAATAAAATTACATTTCTAGTACTTTCATAGTGGAAATACCAATTTACTGCATTTTATTTTCCTTGAATATATTCTATGTGTCAGATTACCTACAGGTAGCAAGTTGAGGTGGGGTGGGCCAATAGCGGTTCACTATGAATTATTATTCTCCACTCAGTACTGCCTTTTTAAAATAAATAGACAATAGTCATGTATATTTCGTCAAACATCAACAGCTCAGTCATCGCACGCCAACCGGTTTCAGCGTTTTTGTTTTAGTATTTTTTTATACTTACCTTTATTCATCCCAGTCCCATGTACCTAATGACATCAAATCAAGTTGTGCTTACGTATACGCACCTGCTAACTTTATGGCGTCTTCATACCTATAAAAAAACCACAGAAGTCACATGATGTTTACTACCAAACCAAAACATACAATTTACGAGTGTGGTGACCCGGACAAAAACCCGTATTTTGTAAGAGCGCTTTAGGGTTCTGCTGCGAAAATTTTAGAAATCCCCGCTTGCCGTAATGATGACTGTGCGTCCGTTCGTCACGTGAGTTACGTTTTGAGTCAGTCAGATGAATGGCCCAGAAAAAAATCAACAGTTACTTGTATTTAAATGTATTTTATTTAATCATGAATAAGATAATTTTAAAATTATTTAAAAAACGTAGAAATCGAACGCTGAAACTCTGGGTCGAATGGTTTACTTTTATGTATTTTATCTATTGAGAAAAACAAATTTCCAGATTATGAAATCTCGGTTAAAATTTGTGTGCAAAATTACAATGCACCCCAGTGAAGGAAAACACCGTGAGGAAACCTATGCAGTAACAATACGAATGTATTGTAGTGTATAAAGGTTGACTGGAAGAGATTGCCTCCGGAAATAAGTCCGCCTTCTGGTAAGCAGAAAAGGCCATACTTATTTATTTTAATTTTATAACAGTTATAGCAAACTATGTGTATTGTTATTACGACAAAAAAACTATTCCTGCTATATAAACAAATTTTTTCCAAAAAATCTAATCCAACAAAAGCACTAACATCATAATTTTTTTTTGTTAGTCTTCTGTTGGTCTTCTGTGGGTAGAAGAAAACAAAATTTGCATTTTGTTTTCTTTATGAAAAGTTATGTTTTTGCTGCAATATAGAATTTACCAATTGAATCATATCTTATTTTTTTACATTTACCTCAACAATAAATATACGAATAAGTCAAAAATATTTCTCAACCAAAATTCAAAATTCTTTCATGTTCTGTTTCTTGACCAGTATCATCATCAGTATCAGTATCATCATTGATGAAACGCCCGAATGTCAGGGAGATATTTTTATATTCATTCAAAGCAGTATTTACAAAAAGCCCCTGACCGAGAGGAATCGTCTTTACTTCAAGTACTGCAACCGTTAGTTTCGCATATCATTCGTCAATTACCTAAGATGTCTTTATAAATGACGACGGAGCCCTCTTTTTGTCAAGTATTACACACTTAGCCTGTTTTAGGTCTTAAGTATTTTCTTTTTGTCACTGCCACACGTTTGACCAGTTTTTTTTCCTGTAGAGATAATTGTAACAAAAAAGTTGTCGATATAATTTATTTATTACTAATAATTATTAGATAGATATTTTACATTATATCGGTATGTTTTCCTTATGGAATTATATTACGTATTTCATTTCACAGATCTGGTTTATACTGGATTTGTACACGGTTTTAATTAATTATGTTATGTCATACATATATGACGGGTGGGTAGATTTCGACAAGACATTTATTTTAAGTACATGTATACATTGTGGGTATAAGACCAGCGGTTCCGTAGATAAGACCAAAAAAAGTAGGTACGTGCGCATTTAATAAAAAAATAAAAAGTAATGCACATCCCGGATGGGACCATATATCCGTCATACTACGTCATATATGGGATGGGTAAAGAGAGTTTACTTTTTTCAATTTGTTGACAGTTTTTCAGACATATGTACTTCACAAGCATAAATCATTTATACAATAAATGGCTGTCACTGAAGATATACTTCACTAATTTAATTTCCATAAAAAAAAATACAAACAAAAATCACGCGATTTTCGGTCCCTGATTATTTCTTAGTGTCATTAGGAGACGCTATGAGCAAAATTTCATTTTGATTGGATCACGGGATCCCACTGCACAGACAAATAACAGTTAACTACAACTGTTAACTATACATACAAACAGGGTGAGACTATAGGACCCGTCGTATTATTATTATGCAACATGGACGGGTCAAGAACGTGTTTTTTTATGGAGATACTGTTTTTGCCATTTCATTTCAAATCTTTTGAAGACATGAAGGTAGAATAAATTCAATTGAAATGCGGTAATTGAGCAGAATATGTATCTTTGAAAGATACAGTGAATAATGCATTTGTAATAGAAGAATGCGCATTGAAAGATAACATAGCGACAAGGATAGAGAAAAATATTCTTAGATGGTTTGGCCACATGGAGAGAATGGATGGTGATAGAATGACTAAACAAATATATGAAACGAATGTAGAAGGAAGGATTGAACGGGGCAGCCCTAGGGAAACGTACAGTGAAGAAATAGGTAACCTTTTACGTAAGGAGCAAGTTCGCAGCACTCGTAGCTGGCGTGCCTGCGTAAAGCGATGACGACGACGGTGCATGAAGCAAAGGATGTATGTGAGGAATCAGGAACGTGTCTCAATGGTATCCTACCTCTCCGGGAAAGAGGCGTGAGGTTCACGTAATTGTTCAAAAACCGAAAAGACCCAAATATATTGTTCTGAACCTTCTTGACTCAAGGTTCAGTCGAGTTCGTCGAAATCACGAGTTTCAGTTTGCTCACGAGATAATATAAGAACACGTATATATATGGGTATCATGTGATAGGTATTTGTGTGTACGTTCATTTAATATCACTTATCACTACTGGGGGTCAAGATATGTGGGGTCGAGTGCTTGCACTGGCACTTATTATCAGATGATTTGATGCCTATCAATTACAGTCATTTACAGTAGTTTTACAGCAGAGATAATAACCTCAACTTAGCACACTGTATCGAGGAAAAAGCTAAGGTAGCCTCTAAGAAGCTGGGAAGAAGCCTCAACAAACTGCTGCTTCATAAAGCGCAGATTCGTTCGTGCGAGGAGTTCTGTTCACATGTGGGATGGATACGCGAAGCACCTGCTTGGCTCCTTACTAAACCATGAAGTATATTAAAGATATTCCCTTACACAATTTTCACTCTTACCTCTGAAAGGATATTAATGTTATTCCCATATACACAATTTTCATGCTTACTTATGATAGTATATTAAAGATGTTAGCTTATATAATTTAAATTTTTACCCCTGAAAGCGCATTAATGATATTCCCTTAGATAGTTATCATACTTTCCTTTGAATGTATATTAATAATATTTCCTTGCATAATTATTATAAGAGAAATCTTCACCATCTTCATCTTTTTAAGGGAAATCGATAATTGGCTATTTATAGTTATATATTCGTCTTAGAATTAAGTTAATGTGTAATACCTGTAGATTTTCTCAATAAATATAAATTAATAAATAAAATACTTATCTGAATGAATATTAATGATATTACCTTCTATAGTTGTCTATCATACTACCATGATGTATAATAAAGATATTCCCTTACACAATTTTCTCTCTTACCCCTGAAAGTGTATTAACGATTTACCCTTCTATAATTATCATATTGACTCCTGAAGGCGTATTCATGATATCATCTTTCATATTACTACTAAGAGCATATTATTGATCTTCCCTTACATAATTTTCACATTTACCCCTGAAAGGATATTACAAATTATAGTATACTTTGCGTCCTTCGCTCGCATTAAGTATAGTTTACAAATCATCGTATCGTTTACACCCGTTTAACTATAATTTACGCGTTTAACGGTATCGTTCAGTTAGCAACGCAGTAGTTAACTCATGTTACACCTTGGCAACAGGTGTAGAGGTTTACAATGTAAATAGTACGTGTATCCGTCTAGTTCAGTGTAGCCGGAGTGAAAAAGGGAAGTTCCCAGTCATACTACCCGGCGGAAATACCATAACACTTCGTCAGGATTGAGGAGACTCAACGTATGTTATATAGACTTACACCGTGCGCGGTGAAGTATAATTAAATAAATAAATAAAAATAAATGTAGACTTTCCTGCTAAGCAGAAGGCGGACTTATTGCCGGAGGCAATCTCTTCCAGTGAACCTTTAGAGACTATAACACATTCGTATTGTTAGTGTACAGGTTTCCTCGCGATGTTTTCCTTTGCAGGGTGCATTTTAATTTTGCACGCAAATTTTAACCGAAAATTTAAAATCCGGAAATATTGCACGCATACCAGGTATCGAATCCACGACCTCTCTAGTAAGAAGCGTGCGCTCGCCAACTAGGCTACTCCGCAACCCAATTGGATAAAATAATTAAGTTTCGTTGAGTCGTTGTGGTCGAACACGAAACAGTTGAGTCGTTGTGGTCGAACACCGGAACAGAAAGTCGTTGTGGTCGAACACCGGAATAGTTGAGTCGTTGTGGTCGAACACGAAACCGTTGAGCCGTTGTGGTCGAAAATCAAAACTGATGAATAAGAGTGGTGGGATACCTGAATGTTTGTAGGCCCTAATGTTGAATGTCAAAGACCAACTTTAAATGAATTGAAATATACCACCGCAGTGAGTTGATTCCCCATTTTGGACCCTATAAAAGTATTGGTGCAGTCGCACCACAGAAGATCTCTTTAACATATTCACAACACCTAATAAATCCGAATTGTTCTAACAAGCTGCGAACCATTGCGTCGGCGTGTCTGGACTGGACATGACATCATGGCAGACATTTAACCTATTATCGTACAGCGGATAAAGATTGTACACTTTCTTGATAAAAGCACCAAATTTGGCGCAGAGGTAGACCGATGCAATATGAACAAATTTTGATGTGAACGTGAAGCCATCGGCCAACTGCCCTCTGGCGGCGTTGGCGGCCTTTTTCCAAAATAGCCTCCAGTGGAAACTCGAAAGACAACACAAGTTAGATAAAGTTTGATACTGACTCACCTCTGAATGTATATTATTATACTTTATGGTGAATGTATGAACACCCCTGAATGTATATTTAATGTATATTAGATGTAAGGAATGTATAATAGGCTTCGCTTCGCTCAGCCAATTACTAGCATTTCCCCTCCGCTGCTCCTGTGTTGTCCACGCGGACAATAAAGTAGCTTATGTTCTCCACCCATATATCGTCCTTTCCAAAAAAACTTTACTTTTTTATCCAAGAAAGATGGTGGTGCCACGGGCGTTCGTACGTTTCGTGTTAGTTCAAATCAAATCAAATCAAATCAAATATATTTATTTGCACTCAAATACATAAAGTACATTGGAACACAAATCGGTAGCACATAACCCCTAAAGGTGTTATAAAGGTGTTCTCTGCCTGTGCACCATTGGGAATTAAGGAAATGTTGATTGGTCAAACAAACGAACGAACACGAGAAAAGAAAAAAAATTATCTTAAATTATCTAAACTAAAAAAATAATAAATTTTTATATTGTGAAGTATGTACGCTGCAGTCCATGCACCAGATAAATTAATTCCTTTCTTTTTTTTTAACTCAGTCCTTGAGTATAGCCCTCAATGCTCTATATAATATACTATATATATATAACTAATAACTATAATATGCTCTAATAACTCAAGGACGCGGGTTCGAGTCCCGCTTCGGACAACACGTTAGACAGTTATTTTTCTTTGTATTTTCAAAGTTAATTTATCTGGTGCATGGACTGCAGCGTAGGTACTTCACAATATAAAAATTTTTAAGTAAAACGCCAACGACTGAATCGTAAAAAATCTAACAAAAATTAAAAAAATAATTTTAGTTAATATGAATGAATATGAACAACAGAAGAAACAAACCCACTTCCACTTCATCTGGCTGATATCGTGTTTAGAAACTTCTAAGTATTTTCGATTAATAAACTCTAGACCTGGATATCTGTGGAAGATTCCAAAAATTTATAGATTTAAGTCCCCGCTCAAATTTAATAACATTGAATGATATCGAATAACCCATAAAATGTAATTACGATGACAAAACACATATCGCTAATTGTTTCGTATTTCTAACACGTTTTTTATGAGCACTATAAAGGCATATTGAGGAAAACTGCATTTTTATGGAGATCAAATTACAATTCACATACCGTTGACCATATGACTCACGTCTCACACAGCACTAATAGATTATGATCGAGACAGCTATTCCCACTAACTCACGTAAGACATTGCTGGTTGCATTTGACCACGCCATTTATTCCCACTGTCTCACGTTAGACAGTGGGACTACGAAAAAAATATTAAATGGGTTGCGTTTGACCACGAATCGACGAGAAAATTTTATCAATGGTTTTATGACTCCTACGCTGATTGTTTAATATTAATTTGGTGAAAATTGGTATGTGGCGAGCTATTGACATATAGATTGAAGCTACAAAATTTCAGCCCGATCGGCTGAACCGTTTAGAAGTAGTGGTCTTTGAAGGAGTTGTGCGGAAAAACAGCCGGACATAAAGGACACAGACAGAAAAAGTATCAGCAATGTCTCGCGTGAGATAGTGGGAATAACTCGATCGAGATACCACTCAATTTAACATAATAATGTTATTCCTGAATTTTTTAATTTTTTTTTTTCTTTTAAATAGCTATTGCTATGAAAGTGAAATCAGTGAGTATGTTTAAAAGACAAGTAAAGCATTAATGAAACAAGGCAGATGTGGCGTCTCGTCGTAACAGGCTTCGAGGTCGTTGAAAATTTTGCAGCGAAGTTTCTTGCCAGTTGAAGAAGCTCGTAGTAAATAATATTAAATATATATAATAAAATTAAAATTTGTGTGTGGCGAGCTATTGACACATAGAATTAACCTAAACATTTAAAGTCAACATTAATACCTAAAAAAGAAAATTGAAACATACATAAATACCATCACACCTCTTCCCCAGAGGGGTAGGCAGAGACAATGGAGCGCCATGTGACACGTTCCTAATAAACATCCTTTGCTTCATCCACCGCATCATACATCCCTTCATACACGCACGACGCGACGGTTAGAGGTGCTGCGTACATGTGCTTTCCGTAGGAGATTACCTATTTTGCCATGTGTAGCCGGCTGGAATTGAGGGAAATGCTGACATGGCACTACCTACATAACTCACCAAGGTGTTCAGGCTGACATCACTGGTACCAGAAGAACTGGTGCATTAGGTGATGTGATGTAGCCATCCGTGTAAGTTTGCATAAAAAAAAAAGAGAAAAAAAGTAAGGCAACGAAAGACATGCTCTAAACGGCATCTTATAGAGGGTTAGCCCGAGCATCACGTAAATTAATTTGAGTGGCGTACTGCGTCGGCGTAATCAGCAATTACGTCCTAAATTTAAGTACATCACCTAGAGACACGGCGAAATGGCAACTTGAAGATTAAAAATAACATGACTGGTGGCCTTTCAGTAAGGCATTAAAGCATTACCAACACTCATGTCATGATGAAATTTGATTTTGTCATATCTCAGAAACCACTGGTCCTAGACCCATCGTGTTGGTACTCAAAGCAAATGTGTCGTCGAGATCTACGCACTTGTCATGACGAAATTAGGCAATCTTCTTCTTTCTTTCTTTTGCAGCCATTTTATTCGCGCCACTGATGGGTACAGGCCTGTCTCATTTACATGATATGAGAGGATTTTATTCATACACTTCCACGGTGGCCAATCGGCTTGGAAGTGTGTTTCCGAACGATGTTTTTCCTTCAACGGAGTGTCAACTGCCATTTAGCACAAATTCTAAAGTAAATATTGTGCTCTCAGTGGGTATCGAACCTGCACCTCACGCTTGAGAGGCGTGCCCACGTGCTCTTGCCCGCTCGGCCAATCTGACACTACAAAATTACTGAACTACTGAATTAGGCAATGCTCTAGTAATAATGATAAGACGTTTCAATGTTATCGATCAGAGATCGTAACGTTCCCATTTTTTTTATCTGACCACGTAACAGTAGTCTCTTATTTAACAACACACATAAGTTTATCCTATTACTCTCAAGTCTTGAGCGCGTGGGTCGCGTCTTCTCACGGCACGGGAAGACGTACTTAGACCATAATAAGGTCGAGGTAGACTATCACGTCGCGTCGGGAGGACATCCTGGATTCAGTGTACCGGGTTCCGCTTCGTCTGGCATTTCAACATGAAGACCATCTTGCGGATTAGCCTGGTTGGTTAGGGCACGCTTCTTACTCGTGGAAAAGGTCGTGGATTCGATACCTGGTATGAGCACAGTTTTTCCGGATTTTAAAATTTGTGTGCAAAATTACAATGCAAACCCCGTGAAGGAAAACACTATAAGGAAAGCTATACACTAACAACACGAATTTGTTGTAGTGAAAAAAGCTTGACTGGAAGATATTGCCTCAGGCAATATATCCGCCATCTGCTAAGTCCGGATAAATTTTATTCAATTCCAATTGTAAAACAGCACATAGTAAACTAAACTTAACCTAAAACAAATACACCTTACACAAACTAAACTAACTATAAAGAAGCACAATTAAAAAAAGTTGAAAATTGTATATTTATTATTTATTGATTTAAGTTTCACGAAAAAACGGCATCTTCCGCGTGGACAAAGGATAGGGGAGAGCGGGGGTTACGGAAATTTCCACATGGGGGAGTGGAGGAAAAGGAATAGTTATTGTGTCTCAATATAGGCTATTATACCACTATGCTAAATAACCTTAGGGCTGGGCAGTATCGAATAAATAATGTGAACGGAATTTATTGTCGACTGGTACTTAGATGGCGTTAATACCATTCGATTTACCGAGAGCGAAACAGCATTCAAAAAACTTGTTCATTCAAACAAAACAATTCTGTCGAAAATCGGACGGCTGGCAACCCTTAGCTTGCCCATGTTCTATAGCTACACCTTGGCTACACCTATTGTCTATAAAGCGCCAGTCACACTTCGCTTCATAACTCTGCTTTCGTACACGGTGTGAAGTAAATAGTTACTACTATCCGAAAGGGGTGAGTCTGTACATGAAACTGAAAAAATTTTGTTCTATGAGCTTTAACAATTTAAAAGTTTTATAATTGAGCTAATTGAGTTGCGGAGTAGCCTAGTTGGTTAGCGCGCGCCTCTTACCCGAGAGGTCGTGGGTTCGATACCTGGTAAACGTTCGGATTTTAAAATCTCGGTTAAAATTTGTGTGCAGAATTACAATGCACCTCGGTGAAGGAAAACACCGTGAGGAAACCTATACACTAACAATAGGAATGTGTTGTAGTGTATAAAGGTTGACTGGAAGAGATTGACTCCGGCAATAAGTCCGTCTTCTGCTAAGCAGAAAAGTCTATTTTTATTTATTTTTATTTCTATTTTTATTTGAAAAACCACCTTTGTTTTTTCATGAATTTTCTAAGAATACCAAATTTTTTTATATTAGCTTTTTTTATATTGTTTTTATAAATAGTGAAATTATGTTTGTCGGTTTTTTTGTTCTTCTTTCACGCGATGACGGTGCAAGGAATAGACGTGATTATTTGGATATAGATTGTTTATGAACAGGTGAGTGCAATAGGATACTTTGTCTTGCCCGCGAATTTTTCCGCGCTGGCTGTAGTATTTGTTTCGCATAGCTAGTATTTAAATAACTGTTAAATTTTATGATAACTGAAACCCGACTACGATTTATCTTTGTAAATTAGCGCCATCTGTTAGGTCTTTTGAAGTCCTGGTGCGCATTAGCGCCATAGATGGTTCACGCTATTATATTAATAGATGGCTCTTATAAAGATGATTATTATTAATTTTATTTAAAATAGGTTATTGCGTATTAGTGTTTCCTTCCAGGCTTACGCAAAAAGATTGACACTAGAATCATCGATTTCTATTTAAGCCGTTATAGAATTACGGGGGCACAACAGTATGAGTACAGAAACACAATACACACACACCTTAAACCCAAAAACATTACCTACCACTACACCTTAAGTAGTCAGGTAATAAAAATATCGACATTGAGACCACTAGTGAGCTCTCTTTCTTAGATGCTATTTAGACACACTCC
>WYDE02186570.1:0-10802 GCA_009867175.2 Adela reaumurella | reverse complement strand
TTCATTCAGTGCGGTGGTACCAACCCGGGCGGGTTAAACCCTACCACCATGTAAGGAGAGGGAAGGGACCTACAGTTAAAAGTGTCGTTTAAGTCCTTTTAAAACTTGAACGGTCCATTTTTCAAAGTCGTCTGGCAGGCTGCAATTCAAACATTTTTCGATGTTTTATCATTATCTATGTATCAAGGTCTTCTTTTTACTTTTTGACACTTTTCGGATCCAACAAACAGCTTTTGAGATAGGAATTTTTAAACTTTTTAAAGTTTTGCAATTTCTGAAAGCAACGGCTACCAGTTGCCAGACCGACATATTGTTGATGGCGAAAAAATAAGGAACACGACTAGCGTGAACATTTTCATTACAAAACCACTTTTTCACAAAATCACTTTTCACATGTTTTTTTTTCACTACCTCCCAGTCTTGTGTAGGCAAGACCTTTTAAGCCGTCTATTTAATTACACATTTCTGAAACAGAAAATTATGAGATTCTTTATTTCTGCTGGTATTTTATTATATATAGTCTTCTTTTCCCAAATCCAAATTCCAAATTCTTTATCTCGTATAAAACATACTTAGATGGTAACAATACAATTTGATCTAGTGGTTGATAAGTAATGTGTAAGGAATTAATGTCACTATGTCGTCAGCGCTATGCACTACACTATCGTGTGTACAATGTGATTAAAATAAGAATAGGACGGGACTAGCGCCATTTTGTAACGCTGAACTGTCAAACTAACTTCACGTCAGACATACTTGGGTGTAAGGTGTGAAAACAAAATTAATATACAAATCAAACATTTAAGAAAGACAGAAACAGAATAATTAGTTTTAACTAAATATTTATTGTAAGAACAATTCTAGAGCTTAAAACTTGTTGATCCTAAGTGTGGAAATGTCTGAAATTCAGTATTTTAAAGAAGCACCAAGAGAACTCATTGTTTTAGCTAAAAGTTATTTGGAAAAGTGATCATATTCAGTTGTGTCTTGGTCATCAAGAACAACAAAAGGAGAAGTAAAAGACCTGGAATTGTCATTTTATGCGGAAGTATGAAATTGAAAATATGTATAATGCTTCCCTTGAGGACGTGCAGACGATACTTTTCCGCGCGGATTCTAGTGAAGTTAGTCAACAGCCAATCCTATTCTTAAAGTAATCACATAGTATTGCCTTTCTTTTAGTTTATGGCAATGACACTAATGTGTAGTGGTACCACATTAAATAGTGTCACAACTGCATGTAGACTCTTAACTATGTAAACTATATTATGAGTAGTAGGGTTAGCAGACGTAAGTGGAATCTTACAAGTCTAAAATTTTATAGTATGCAACCTTAATTTCAATATTACTTTAATGTCTCGTGTTAACATTAAGATAAAATGACATTCAGGAACTATGGAGATTCTGGAGGCGATGTTGATGACGATGTTGAGACGATGATGTCTAAGTACCAAACGTCAGACTAGTCTATATCAATGATGAGTAAATGAATGAGTAATCACATTTTGAAACTATAATTAATGGGTTTGATTTAATTGTTTCAGACTTATTTTAATCAAAACGCTTTAACATTAATAAGATCATTAATTACGGGTGGTGCTACGCCTGAATTAGAATTGATATTGGCAGAAGGAGCTGGTCTCAGAGGAGGCTACTCCACTGAAGATAGTTTATCCAATAGGTGAGTAATGGAAAAAATCATATCAGCTTTTTATATATTGCATGATTCATTTTGTGCTCTCTCTCTCTGCTGTCTTATAAAGTAAATATTTCATTAAAACCATATCTATTTCCATGTGACTTCTGGAAGGTCTCTGCTCTAGACCGCTCATGGGCATCAATGGCCCGCGGGCAACATCCGGCCCGCGATCAGTTTTTGTCCTGTCCTTGTTTAATCCTAACATTAAATCCCCTTTATTCCGGCCTGGAGCGACAACTGCAGTTAGCGAGGAAATTAATGATTATTGTAAATTCGAAAATCTCACCGGCAAATGCACTCATTTTGACGCATATTCAATCTGGTGACATAGTCACGATGTTCTCATAAAATGTTCCAAGTAGTTATTAGTATTGCAGTAAGCTTTATTTTTAAAATGAAACCTTTCAATAAAACAAACCTTTGGGTTCATCTTTATATTGTCATAGTTCTCTTTACCAGTGTATTTAATTTTATTCTTTGAAAGAAAGAAAAGAAATGAAAATATTTTTTATTAGCACACAAACGTCAAATTATAATACACGATTTGTACGGTTTTATAAATGTGCCAATAGGTTCCACCTCAGCCTTTGGCCCTCGAGTCTAAAATATGTGGCCCCTGAACCAGTAAAATTTGAACACGTCTGTTCTAGACGATCAATTGCACACAATACACAACATTTGACCGTTTTTTTGCCCTATTCTGAGCTTGTATTATATCATACTTCACTTTATTTTGTCTCAAAAATGATATTGTTTTCCGCAGGGATCGTTGCAGAGTGGGACAAATATCACTATACGATGGTCCATTAGCGCAGTTCGGGGAAGCCGGAAAGTACGGCGACCTATTTGTAGCTGCATTAAGAGCCTATGGAATGCTGTGCATAGGACTCTACCGGTTTCGAGACACATCGTCGTCGTGCGATGCTTCTAGTAAAAGATATGTCATCACAAACCCACCTGATGATTTCTGCCTACTGCCAACTGATCAGGTCCGTAACTACTTCAATGAGAAATGATTAGGCGATTGTCTAAATCTTGCATTATGATTTATGCTACATTAACTTAATTAGTGGTCTGACTAAGGGTCAATTCACATTGCGGCAAAATGAAATTAAGGGAACGGAATAGACTATTTCACCCATTTAAAGAAAGTCTATTGTACATAGCATAATGAACTTTATGTCAATGGTTTAACGCACATACTAGATACGAGCTAGTTAAGATTCCCAAGAATTCTTTATTCTTTCGAATCTCTTTTCCTATTTTTTAGGTATCTAGTTTGTACGATACCCAATTTCCATAATGCTCATTCCGTACGCTTTGCTTCCATTCTGCCATAATGTGAATTGACCCTAATATTCGTAGTAATAGTAGATAATTTATCATACCTTACATTGCAACTGGAATTTTTTAACTTTGCTATTCGAGTGGTGCAGCAACTGAAATTGAAAAAAACATTGTCTGTAAAAGTTATATAGGTACTTTTATGTTAAAAGAGCAGAAATTGAATATTTTCACTTCCTGGCAACACCTTACATCCTCTAAAGCTCTCTGTTCTATATGCAGTCATTTTCGGTCATCCCCGGAGGCTGGTCTAGAACAGTAGTTTTTGAGTCGCACATGGATTAGACACGTGTGATTTGCAATCACCAGACTGCATATAGACAAACTTATCTTGGCAGCACCTTGGCAGCTTCCAGTAGATTCCGATTCGGTATATGAAATTTCAATATGGTGGTGGGTTCGGTCTATATAAAGCTAAATGTGTCGGTCAGTAATTTGTGTTGCTATGAACGTTGGTAGTGCAATATTTTATTTTCTACTCTTTTATGTTGTATTGCAATATAAAATAAACAGGTGGAAACGTTACGATCGCCGATCGATAACATTGACCTGTCTCATCGATTTAATGCTCCGTTGCTATGACCAGAGATAAAGTTCACTCGGACGAAGTCACGGGAAAAAAAGTAGCATAATAACGGGATTTTTTTTTATCAACATCAAATTACAGTGTCGTCAAACTATGGTTTCACAAACTAGTCTTTCTGCTATCAGAAAAGCATATATTTAGTTATTTATTTCATATTACCTAGTTGAAGGTAGCCAGGATTACTAGTCCGTTGGGACTTTCTCCATTGCAGTAATCCTGGCTCCACACTTTGCCCAAACACAAGCAAATATTTTTTTCCCCATAATATAAATAATTCTAGGTGGGAAGACTGACAGTTACAGCCAGGCCATCAAGTTCTCATTATGACTATATTACCGATCCCGGGGGAAAAGCTAAGCGTGTACTCCCTGTTCATGGTTGTCTTCTGGTTCAATCTTCTTAACGAACTTGAGGAGTCCTTCAATTCTAGATGCTTTAGGTCCTCTGTTTGAATTTCATCGTCCCAAACATCTTTCATATAAATCTTAATCAGAAAAATACGGAAAATAAATAAAGGAAAACGTCCGAACCGGGGTTTGAACCCGGGACCTTTGGCCTTAGCTTATACCATCTATCCTATATCTTTCATCTAGGGGCTGCATACGTTACACATTTGGCCACATCGTGAACACTTGTCTCCTCTTCTCCACAAAGTATGCAGTGTGTGTCCTCAACGAGTCCCATTATGTGGAGCTGTCTTCGCATGAAGTTATGTCCTATATGAGTGAATTTTTTATGGTTCAGCAACCACTTTGTTCTGTTTTTATTCATTGAGTCTTGGATATAACAGCTTTGATTGCCTACATCAATGGTCTTTGCCTACATCCTTTCAGATGCTTCCATTCTTCTTCGCTGGTTGCCCATGCCCATTTGTTGATCATTTCTTTAATTGTCCTTTGTGAGATGGGGATTCTCGGTTCTGGGCCAATGAGTGCACTACTTGACCTTTTTCTCGCAAGTTCATCTGCTAGCTCATTACCAGCAAGGTTGCTGTGTCCAGGTACCCATCCCAGTGTTATTTCTCTATTCGCTGCGATTTCATTTAACTTTTCTTTACACTCTAATACAAGCGCCGATTTGGACTCTGCTCTGTCCAGGGCCACCAGGGCTGCCCGACTATAGGAATAGATCACAATATTTTCCGCTACATTGTCCTCTTCTAGTATTATCTCAGCACGCTTTATAATTTCGGAAACATCTGCTTGAAAAACACTAATGGGTTTGCTTAGGCTATTCTATTCGAGTGTTTCTTGTCTACAAAGCATACACCTGATCCAGTGATATCGGATTTCTCTATACGAGATCCATCGGTATAGCATTCTAGATATTGTCCCTCCTTTATAGTGGGAGTCTTCCTTTTTTTTCCAATACATAGGCAAATGTTTGCCTACGTGTGGGCCAAGTGTGGAGCTAGCATCAGACGAGTAGCTGCAAAGCACATTCCTCACAGTACCGCTAAAGAAAATTTAACTCTGTCGTGTTATAATACAGCCTAAATTTCTGTGCAGTAATTAAATTAAGATAATAGTGTGTCACGGGTTCAAATGGACAAGAGCAAAATTTGCGGTCCCAGATTCTTTCTTAGTATCACTAGAAGCTGTGTGCAAAACTTAGTTGAGATCGGTTCACGGTAACCCTCTGCACAGACAACAACAACTAAGGCACATCAAGGATGAGACAATAGACCCATGTCATACATTAATAGGCTTGCGGTGTAGCTTGGTTTTCGAGTGCATGCTTAATAGAGAGGTTGTTGGTTCGCAAAATGGATTTCGGATTTTGTAAATATTTGTAAAGTAAGGAAACCTATACACTAACAATACGAAAGTGGAAAACAGGTTGACTGGAAGAGATGTATAAGTCCGCCTTCTGTTAATAGCAGGTTAAGAGCTGATATCTTTCATCTCAAGAAGGCGCGTAAATAAAAATTTTAAATAATTATTTTTCTTTCTTTTGCAGCCATTTTATTCGCCCCAATCCTGGGTACATCCTCTACTAATAATTAATAACATAAATTACAAGAAGAATAATGGAAATTCTTTCAGTTCGAATTCTTTATAGGTGGTTTAGCTGTAATATGAGAGGATGTATATCAGCCTGTCATTCCGATTGAGATAACATTTTTAAACAATACAAAAATCTTAACATTTTGGAAATTCTAGCTCAGTCGGAATATCACAGACTGACACACATAATCTCATATTACAGCTAGATCACCTACCGATAATTCGAATTGAAAGCCTTTTTTTATTATTCTTCTTTAATTTTGTGTTTTTAAATTTTATTTGCGCGCCTTCTAGAGATGAAAGAAATCGGGTCTTAATGGGCCCTTAAGCAGAAAAGTGCATATTTATTTATTTATTTAATTACTTACATAATTATATGACCAGTGAAATGGTAAATAAAAATAATTATTTTGGCATCAAAGTGCAAAGGCTTCATCTAGAGGTCGACCGAACATCATTTTCTTTAAGTTCGGCCGAACACGAACTAAACAACCTGCATTAATTATTCGGCCGAAGCTGTAGAATAAGCCAAAAATTACTTTTTTTTAAAATTAAAAATGAATTATGCAACCTACCATATAATGTTATAGAATTATAATTTGATTTTAATCAATTATTGCAATAAATAATTTATTGCAGTTTTAAAAAATAAAAAAAAAGTTAGCTGGCTGGCTATATAAATTCAATTATTATCAGTAATTTTTTTTGTATTTATGTGTGTTCTTGGTGTTTGGTTGCTCCGGTACTTCGGTTACGCACCGAATGCTAATACATGTTGGCCGTAACCGAACATAGGCCGAACGTCATTTTTCAGGCTGATTTCATTTTTTTCTGGAGATTTAATTAACTTACTCGACAAAGTGTAACCTAATTGACAACTGATACTCACACTGTACTATGGGGACAGGTGTTTGTGCTGATGCAATTTGACCCCGGCGTGGAGTACCGCGCATCGAAGCGCGCGGGCGCGGCCGCCGGCGCCAACAATAGCAAGGACGACGCCTCCTGACTGTTGCTGTGCAGCGCCCTCACCGACGGACCCTACTCCTACATATGAATGGAGCACGGTCCGCGTGAACGCAGACCCCGGCCGACCTGCCCCTCACCGCCTTCACCTATCCCGTCCACCACGCAAAGCGTAAATAGGTCGCACGACACCACCGCTCGTGAAATCCGACACGTCAGTGCAGGAGTCTTTCTCTTTCACAATTACCGAAGGCACTTTGGAAGTTGTGTGAGAGATACGGTCGTTGTATTTATGTGCAGAGTTTCCGAGTTTACGGAGACGACGTATCAGACTTCACTACGCTCTCACTACACACTCCTTGCTCCTTCTGTCCGCATTAGTAGTCACAAATGTGGAGCTATATTCGCTCACTAGAATATAAACAATACCGTATAATTGTTTTTACTCTAACGCTATTTATAGTGAATTTTTCAGCGTAGTTGGCTCAGTGGTTGCGGTATTCGCTATTTGATAACCGAAGTTGAGCACTGCCGAGCGCGGTCAAGTCTTGGATGGGTAACCGCTTGACCGTTGACGCTGGTTATGGTTCGGATTCCATGTTAAACTGAAGGTCCCTTCCCTCTCCTCACATGGTGGTAGGGTTAAACGCGCCCGGGTTGGTATCACCCCTCTGAATAAAGGTCGGTCGAAGCGGCTATGAAACATAGTTCGTGTTTTCCGTCCAGTTCAGTTTCTCAGTTCCGGCTGGAGTTGAGGGAAGCGCTGAAATGGCACCTACCTACATAATTCACCAAGGTGTTTAGGCTCACATCACTGGTACCAGAAAACTGGTGCATTAGGTGACGCAGCCTTCCTTGTCAGTTTCAATAAAACAAAATCAATCAAGAGACTCATAGACACATTGTGACTATTAATAGGTCAATGCATTTATCGGCTCACGACTTCCATATTGTTTATGTTTCATTTGAATGTAGCTGGCTTTGTTTATGTAGACTGACAAAATTTTTTCTTTTTTGTTAGTTTAACGTCGACATAGTAGTGATATGAAATGAATATCGACTGAACCATTTATTGAAAGACAGCTATGAGTTGTCTGCTTCTTATTTTGTTTTAATTTAGTAAGTACCGCATACTCGTATGTATATTTTTATGTTAATTTAGTTTTTAAGTTAAGTTTCTTTTGTTATAGTTCAGTTTGAATAAAAATAAATGAATATTTTTTGTTTAATTTTTATTTGATTTGAGTTGAGTCGCTTCCCGTAGTGTTTGATCTGTGTGACCGCTTGCCTCCCGGCGACGTGGGACGGGCGCGGGGCCTGCCCGGCGCTGCACGCGAATGCCTTGTGAACTCTAGACCGCGACGTGCGGTCGACACGTACCATCCACCCGACGAGTGACGTGTTACATAAATAGACATTATTTCATTGTGGAAAAACTATTAATTTAGAGTTTATCAAATGAACAAAGTGAATTATGTATTTGTACGTTTGTCATACATGTGTGATATTAATTTTGAGAAATTAATTCTGTTGTGTAAACATATTAATTAAATTGAAAAGGCTTGTAAAGTCTCACAGACTACGGAGTAAGGTTGTACATATTGATGAGCGTCGACACCGACACGTCAACGGTGGTTCGCTCGAGCACTATCCCCGTGACTTTACTGCCTTACGAATGACCCCCGCGAATACTCCTTACAGATATTTGTAATGGATAACGATATCATTCAGAGTACTAGTAACTTAAATGTATAACTCCTGGTATTTAGGTAGAATAGGTAAGATTGCCTTCACGTTGCGAATGTTAATTAGGATTGCTTAATTTTTAAATCTCAATTAATGTAGGTATGACTTCATCGATGCCTCGATCTTACCAGTCAATTTAGCAATGTTTCTCAGAAGATATTACTAAATGATCGTATGTTTCTCAGAAGATATTACTAAATCCACTGTACACGATGGCTCAAATCCGCCGGTCAGTTTAGCTTTGGTTGTAAGAAGACCTCGCTAATTAGTTCACTAAGAAGTACGTGACGACGGAATGAACTTGCCGGGCATTTTAGAAATGTTAAACGGAAGAAATTATTAAGTGAGCTGTATGCAATGGCCCAACTGACATTTCAAAGTTGTTAGTCATTTTATCTATATTCTCAGAAGACATCTCTAAGTGAACTGGACACGACGGCTTAAACTTGCCGGTCGACAGCAATGTTTCTCAGAAGACATCACTACGTGAACTGTACTAATGGCCTGACTGAAGGTTCAAACCCATAGGTCAGTTAACCTATTCTCAGAAGACATCTCCAAGTGAATTAGACATGAGGTTTAAACTCGCCGTTCAGTTCAGCAATGTTTCTCAGAAGAAAACTGCTCACGATGGCCCAAACTCGCCTAAAACAATGCTAACTGAACTGGACAAGACTGTTCGTATTTGTGGGACGCTTAACCTATGCTTATCAGAAGATATCTCTAAGTGAACTGGACATGATGGCTTAAACTCGCTGGTCACTTCAGCAATGTTTCTCAGAAGACTTCACAATGATTGAACGTTGAAACATTCAAGCCAAACAAGCCTACGGTCTAATAGCAATATGCCTGTCCAGTACCTCGTCACTAAAACTAGAGAATATTGCCCATCATACAACCTCGCACGTAAGCGCATCTGATGGAGTGCGTGGAGGGTGTGTGTGTGTGTGTGTGTGTGCACATTTCGAAATCGTCCAACACGTTATATTCATCTTAACCCTTTCATTGCATCAAGGATATTTTCATTATATTTTCATTCGTAACTACGTACGATAACGACAAATTATTCCGCAACCGAGATGTCGAAGCAATTCTGATAATTGTGCAATTTCAGAGCAGAGGGTAACTGGAGTAGATAATAAGCGATATTGTTTTATATGTTTCTATATACACAAATATATCGAGCTTGGACAGGTAATAATATTGTTGATCGTACGTAGTATAATGTGCATGCTACAGGAGAATCCTAGCAGCCAAATAGTTAATTAGTTTGTAAACGCAATGGGCAGTGTTCTAATTCAATTTTTAATAACTTTAGCTAGATTCCTGTACATAAAAGAAGTACTTTTGTATGATTATAGATATAAATTTTTTCAGGATTGTCTTGTTTGAAACAGTCGCATCATAGAGTATTTTACTTGCTGGCATATAGCAGACCCTGTTGATTGCGGTTGTATCGATGGTAACACCGATATCCAAACGTAGTCAGTCAGTATCTTTCTCTGTATGGTGTATATAAGGTAAAATACTTTTTAAAATTACCGCGGTCGCTGAACAACATTTTGAAAATTCCGGCTCTTCTCGCGGCGACTTTATCGGATTGTCCGACTTTTCGCCAGAGCGTCCTGTTCATGGTCACGGAGACGTCCGCTAGCGACGAGCTTAGCAAACGTTCTGACGTACATTATGACGTGTGTACTGACGTCGTAGCTAGCGGAAGTCTCCGTGACCATGAACAGGAACCTCTGTACGAAACATCGGACAATCCGATAAAGTCGCCACGAGAAGAGCCGGAAGTTTTCAAAATGTTGCCTGATATCTACTTAATAAAATTATTCAGGTCACTGACTCACTGATTCAATGACAGACAACGCACAGCCTAACCCGTTGAGTCTAGAATCATGAAACTTTGAACAGGTAAGGAACTTTAAAAATATATATCGCGAGCGAATCCGCAAAAAGAAAATACCTAAAAAAGATTTCAACGCGCCAATGGTTTCCTAATAAATATATCGGATCCGGTAGTGGTTTCGTGGTACTGGACGGAGCGTTGCTGGGAGAGGTGATTTACCGCGGGCGGTGCTACGGGCAAATAGCTATCATTAAACAAAATTATATTAAAACTTTATCTTTCTTGAGGTCAAGTTCTCTGATAACCTATTGGTTTTGTAGGTAGGTCAAAAAGATATACTTTCACAAGTATAATTTCGCGGTAGATAAGTAATATTTCTTAACTTGGCAGAGAAAAATCTTATCTGTAGGCTGAAGGGCGATCCAACATTAATTACACCATGTTATTATTATCAACGGAACTGAGGAAAGCACCGCACGATGTGCTGCACGACGAGTCCACCACCACGAGTGGGTTGTGGAGTAGTACGCCTCTTACCCGAGAGGTCGTGGGTTCGATACCTGGTATGCGCACAATTTTTCCGGATTTTAAAATCTCGGTTAA
>WYDE02186459.1:0-10802 GCA_009867175.2 Adela reaumurella | reverse complement strand
TTACTTCACAAGTTACATGAAATGTGCGAACTTTATAGCTTCATAATTCTTACAGTAAACACATTTTCAGTTTTCTACTTCTATAGGAACATAGTAGTAATTGGTCTTGTAAAGCCAAATTGATTTAGATTTTGGATCAATTCCACAAAATGCGGGTGTGAGTAACTAAGGCTTTTTGTATGGAGTGCGAGTGAGGAAGCATCCTCTTAAGGGGCTACATTCCGGATGTAGTCAAGTTCCCAAAGATTTATAAAATTTGTTATGTAAGCTATACAATTTTTTCTCTCAACGCGTCCAAAATAAAGTTTTCATATAGACACCTTCGTTCGCAAAGTAGATAAAATATATTGCTTTCATCCTTTAAATGAAGCATAAAGTTGTCAATTTTAGTATAACTGCGAGTATTTGACGAAAAATAAGTAAAAATCTATTGCGGTATCAGTAATAATTTTCTATGTTAAAATTACATAATCTTCCATTATAAAATATACTAGAAGCTCCCGCTGCACTATGTCACGTTATTTGCTGACCAGCTGTATATGCCGCTCCGATCTCCCGCGCGACGACATATATGATTTTTTCACTACTCCGGCCCTCAGAGGACTATCGCGATGCTACATAGCCTATAACCATGACAGAACACATCAATGAAAACACAATGTGATTGATTGAGTCGTTCTCGAGTTATAAGTGAACACAAAATATTGACGGCGCAGCGCATAGTTACAGACTTTCCACTCTATCTATTAGGATATTGTAGTATAGTGCTCAAAAAATATTAGTTAGCGCTCGAATTTCGCCGCAACTTCCGTACAAGTTAGTACGGCAGCAAATTTTTATTTAATGTTTATTGTACACCATTTTGCTGTAAAATAAGGTACAAAAGAACTGCTTAACGCGGATATGCATTATATTCTAGCAAACCTTTGGGATGTGGTAAAGTGTATCTGAGCAGGTGTACAGTTAATAAGAGAGAATAGCAGCAATTTAAATATATAAAGGTACAAATAGACATACATACAGGTTTGTAATGTTATATTATTGAATACTATTAAAATAATCCAATAAAATACTTAAGTAGATATGTAAACAATATAATAAATGGTAAATACTAATACATGCATACATTGTCATCCCTTCTCTACCAGAAATCGTGGCAACCTGCGGGGAGAAGGACACAGACTGACTAAATCTGAAAAGATCACTTACATCATTAGACCGAACATTTACAACAAAATAAGTAAGGATATAAAAGATGCCTTATCTTACTTCGGCTTCGTGGATCGACTTAAGCGCTTCCTGGTAAAGGCATATTATTCTGTTGATGAATTTCTTAACAAATGACAAAGTAAGGCCTTGTGGACTATTGTAAGTATAGAAATATCATTCATACTAAAATCTAATAATTATGTATTTCGAATTGCATTAATTTGGTTCAATGTTATTGTGAGTTTCATGTTTTATTAGTGTTAATGATTGATGATTTAATTTAGATGATGTTAAGTAATGAGTGTAATATGATGTATATAATTCTGTTATACAAATAAATAATTCTATTCTGTTCTTCTACATACATAAATATCAAATCGGTAAATCACGCTCGATCTAAAGTGCTCATCGCACGGATTCACAATGGACGCTTGGAGGAGAGGATTTTCACAAAACTTTCTTCACATGGGAATATTTAGAGAGTACATTTTAAAATAAAAACGTAGAGTGTAGGTACTTGCCAAAGCATGCTCTGCCTCGATAGGATAGACTCGACTCGGATATGATTGTAAGGGAAAACTGCTGCAGACACCCATTTTTTACCTACAAAAATGTTGTAGCGCTGCTCTCGCAGAAACCTGTTTTGATTTTCTATCTGATTTATTTTTATTTCGTTGATTTCTAGCACCTAATCGCAGCTAGTCTTCAAAAGTTAGTTTTTACTTTTAAGAACAGATTTTAAAGCATTTTTGTTTTGAATATTTTTTAAATAAAAATCTCGCATAGTCCGTTTTAACGTTTCAGTATAAATAAAAAACTAGTATGAAATTTCAAAACATAGAGCACTAGCTGCTTGTTAGAGGATGGTGTAGCAAAAAAAAATTTGTGTAGATATCTTTAACAATGGGGTTGGAAATAGATTTCGTTTTTTGTATGGGCCAAAATTAAAAGTGCAGTCTCTCGAGTTTTGAATAAATGTACGAATCTCTTCACAATGGGTAGCAAACCAAAGACGTAAGAAAAAAACGTTGACAAATTGTGATGTCATCAGTGGAGTGCACCTGCTTAATTGACATCTTAATCATTGAGATAGGTAAAAATAAAATAAATAAACACTTTTCTGCTTAGCAGAAGGCGGGCTTATTCCCGTAGGCAATCTCTTCCAGTCAACCTTTATACACTACAACACATTCGTATTTTTAGTGTAAAGGTTTCGTCACAGTGTTTTCCTTCACCGGGGTGCATTGTAATTTTTCACACAAATTTTATCCAAGATTTTAAAAGCCGGAAAAATTGTGCGCATACCAGGTATCGAACCCACGACCTCTCGAGTAAGAGGCGAGCACTAACCAACTAGGCTACTCCGCAACCCAAAGATGTTTTTACCATCCGATGTATGAGATAGGTATACACATACATCGTAGATGCGTGTATCCATTAGCTTTTATCTCATTTGGCTCTGTAACTTTATGTCACTACTTTCATCTTTCATGTGATATGGGACGTTTCTCATAAAATTGTGGACTGATAATGTTCGGGTCTCTCTCGGCTAAGGTGCGCCAATGTGTCAGTCTCTATTCCTATTTTAGTAGCTATGATTCACGGTATTTTGTTCAAATTTGGGAAGAAGAACATGAAGAACAAGAACATAGCATACCTACAACTTGGTACATACGGTGTTAAGTAAATAGACGTACGGAAGGCGGCTCATTCTATACTTCATGTACAGACTCCTACTGTACAACTTTTCTTCAACTCCAAAAACAATTTTTTTTACGAAATACTTCAGGGTTACCCATATAGTCACTGCACAAAATTCACAAAAGGCGGACTTAAAGCCTAAAGGCATTCTCTACCAGTCATACCTGGGATTGTGGGTAAGGTAGTGCATACTAAATTAAAGTAATCAATTAAACAAAGTAAATTTAAACAAAAAAGATAAGATAATAAAAATAACAAAAATAATATTATACATAAATAAAATCAAAATAATAATATACTTACACGTTAAAGGTACAGTTAAATATATACAGTATATAAATACATACATGCCTATATAATATATTCATATATATATATATAATGCAGTTTCTATACAAAATAATTATGACATGGAAACATTATGAGTTCAAAAGCAAATGTTCCCTCAAACGGGTTTTGAAAATGTTATGGGAAGCGGAGGTACGAAGAGTGTCAGGAAGTTGGTTCCATATGGTGCTCGCCAGGCTAAGGTGTATCCCGACGGCGCCCAAGGGCATTCGAAAATTTACAGGGGATACGAATACCATGTCGGCCGACTATGTGCCGTAATGTCATGTCATGTTGGTGCCTTAATTAAACTTATGGCAGTAAGGACCCTAATTTCACCTTGTCTGAATTCATCATGATCAGTGTTTAACCGTCCACTGCTGGAAATACGCCTCGCCCATCTTTTTCTAACCCTCCCTGCACTCTGCAGCAAAAATTCATCATTTGCACGGATAGAAAACGAAGTGGGAGAAGACATCCCGACAGGTGGGACGACGACATCCGGTACGTCGCGGACAATTTATTCGTCTAAATTAGGTGTGAAAATTTAATTTGATTGCTTCTTTTGTAACCTTTACATGAATTACATCGCTGTTTTCCCGAGGAAGTTAAAATTGATTTCACTCTGAAATTTGCGTGCAATCATTGTTGATTAGCGTGTTCAATTATTGAGATATCTGTTACACCAATAATTACAAGGTTACTAACGAGATAATTACATATATATCTCATACTAACAGTACTTTCCATTGCCGAAATGGAATTTTCATGTTATGCATTATGCAAATTTTCAAAACAGGGCTGGGATTCGTAGGATTCACCTCGCGTGAGAAACCAAAGAGATTCTAATCATTGTGTATAGGAGAACTGTCAAAAATGGTGAAAAGTTTTCACTTGGTGAGTAGTTTTGTATGGAAACTCACGTGAAATAAACTCGGGTAAGTTCTAGGAATAACCCCCAAGGTCCCTTTGTCAGTTCAAAACGAAATGAAATTCAGTTCATGGACTGGTACCTAGGCTTGCCAATTCTTATTCGCAGATAAGAGGGAAATCAGAAATAATATGCGTGACTTGCCCAAAAAAAGCGGGACTTGCCTACAAATGTACAGAAACAAGACAAAAAAAACTATTGTAACATTTTTTATCACTTTTATTTAAAACTTTTAAAAGAAAATTTACATAAAAGTCTTTGCTATTACAAAGTAAACATTACAAACATTTTTAACACGAAACCGCTGATTGAAATTTTAACACCGGTGTCATGCCTCAATTGAATGGGATTTATGTCTAATCTGGCTAAGTTTACCATAAAGCGGGATAATTAGCGTCCTGCAGACATGTATCGCGGAATACATTATTTGAGTCGTGGAAACGAGACGTCCCGCCTCACGCGGGACGGTTGGCAAGCCTACTGGTACCTTGGTAGTTGATGCCCACCTTGAAGCCAGTCGGCTTCAAGGTGGGCATCAACTACCAATCGTCAACTGTGGTGCCGGGAGATCTGTCGAAGGTGGAGCGCGCGTACGCGTCTTAAGTATCGATCTTGGCAGGCCCTGATTCTTGAAAAGACAATAGAGTGACTAGTAGTAGTCCCTGGTCCGCTGGTAGTCCCCTTGCTTCGACTTCCACAGCGAAGATATCAGCCTTCAAACAATTTCTCACTATCCGGTCTACCAGTACTTGTTAACTTTAAAGTTGTGTAGATGTCGTCGTCAACTGGTTGAATCCGCTCCTCAACTGAACGCCTAGGCTATTGATGAATTGGCGCCGTTCAATGGAATGGCTAAACGACGCTAAGTCAAAGGGCTGAACGTCGCTTAGCCATTTGGTTAAATGAAATTGTAATGTATTCCTATTTGCAGAAAGTACATTGGCCGCACCGACATGTCACTGGTCAGACATGGCTACTCCATAGAGACAATACGGCAGCCGGTGGCGTCGGAGGGAGAGCGGCCTCCAACCCGCTGTAGCAAGGTGCCTGCACCGTCTTACGCAAGGGCGGAGGGGCTGACCTTCCGCAGAGCCGGAGATAATACGGAAAACTTACACATTTTAAACGCACATCACACGAAAAATTTATAATTTCGTATGAAAAATGGAAAAGTGGAAAATGTCATTTGAAATATGTAAATGTAAAAAAATTTAGAAGTGGAAAGTAAAACGTCCAAACGTCAATTCCACATATGGAAATGTGGAGAGTCGCCTTGGCAACAGCCGTTTGTCTTTCATTATTATTATTAATGTATGGACACACTAACAGCTTTAAGTTGATGTATGTACTTCTTTGTTGATGAAATTGGTGGTGCAATTTCTTAGTTTTTTTTGTTTTTCTTTAATTATTAAGTTTTTTTTAAGTGCTTATTTTTTGAACGCAAATAATGTTTGACTTTCTGATTGCATCACCCGGCGGCTTTTCGTCAGCCATCTCCAATGAGCTAGCTTTCAGTCAGCCAAGTGGTTGAATGTTGCGCTAGATAAATGACCCGCCAAGGCATTTAAATGAATAGGGCCACTCAACTACGATCCTAGCCGTTCAGTTGGGAACTATATATATATATATATAGTGAGCGCATATATAGTAAGTGTTGATTATGGTTTATTAAAATCAAGTTTGAAGACAGATTTTTTATTTTGAACCACAAATTAAAAAATATCACTTTTATTTTAATCTTGAAACTTATCTAAAAGAAATAATTTGACTATTAAAATAATTTAATTTCTAGCCTCAAACCGTAACAATAACCTCAAAATCAACATAACATAGCCTCGAAAATTTCGAAATCCAATAAAGTTCACTAATGAGCAACTTAACCTAACCTAAAAACTCAAACATATCGAGAATCTGACCTAAAATAACCTAACCTCCCGAACTAAAAAGAAGGAGCATGACTTGAGCGGACAGAAACTATCTTCAAAAGTGCCGAAATCCGACAAAATCCAAAAGTTTAACCGCTCAACTCATGGGACCCTGGTACTTAAATGCCGACGCTGCAAACTTCAACGTACTGGAGAGGGGAACTTTTTTAAGATATTATTTTTGTGTCTTGAATCACCTGTTCAATCAATGAATCACGTGTCTTGTACCTAGTTCAGTCAACTGAATAAATGGAAAAAATAAAATCCACTTGTTCCGTCAGCTTAACAAAAGGGAAAATAAAACCCACTAGGTCAGTCAGGTGACCAATGTGAAAATAATTGTACAGTCAACTGAAGTGAACAACTGAACAAGTGCGAACAGAGGGTTATCGGAAGATAGGTAGAGTCACACGAAAATATTCGCACTGCAGCCCGTGTATGCAATTGCCAAATGTATTTATTTACTGATGCACCTGTTTTTCATAAGGTACCTAATAATTTTCTTGACAATTTAGTTACGTCCACAATCAAGTTTGGTAACATCAAACAAGCAAGATAAGATTGTGGGTGGCCTTCATTTTCGCGTAAAATACTGTAGAATCACGTGTATTTGAATTTCCAGTTTCATTATTTATTAAATTAACATGGGCCATATGACAATAATAATTAGTAATCTCTAAATGTGTTCAATGCCATTTATGATGTAAGTATGAACATAGTAAATAACTACTAATTAGATTGTTTGCGCATTATATTCAGTAATGAGAGACTAAAAAATACTTTGTGTATTAAAAATAAGAAGAAAAAATACAAAATTAACGTTAGTACACACCTACTATAATGATGAAAAACAATACTATAATGACACGTATTCATTGTGACTTAAATTATTCGCACACCTAAAGCACCAGTAGAATTTTTTTATTGCTAAAAATGCTTCCTTACTATATATCAGGGGTGGCCAAACATTTTACGAGATCTCCCCAACAAATTAAAATTGGTGAGAGGTCTACTAAATATAAAAAAAAATATATTATCTATGAATCAATAAATTGTAATTAAAATGTAAAATCATTATGTGAGAAACTTGTCTTACGTTGTATCGTCACGTCAACACAACGTTAATAACTCGTCCTTTGCCGTCATGTCGTCAAACACCATTCTTATAATATTCTTATAACACCGTTCCAATTTCGAACCTAATGAAAAAAGTGAGTGGGTTTTTTGAGAGTGTAAGTTTTTTATATTCTGCGGGCGGGCTACCTGAAAAGTTTTCGCGGTCGACCGGTTGAAAAATTTCCATTTCTTCAAGGAAGTTGATAATTGGTGTGTGGCGAGCTAATGAATCACACACACGTAGAATGAATCTATAAAATTTCAGCTCCATCAGTCAAACGGTTTGGGACGAGTGGGCATTGAAAAATTTCCACTGAAGTTTTTTGATAACTAACTGTTTAGGAAAAAACCATGGAGCTTTCCTTAATTTTTTTTTTTTTTTTTATTAATTATTGCACAGCATTATAGACTGTATACAAAGCTATACCCAATGATTTTTGGGATGGTCGTCGTTGCTCGCGTCCGTAGGAACTACCTTTCACTGCCCTACACGAGTCCCCTGGGTGGTGCTAAACGAGCGACAACGCCGAGCACCAAGCGGCGGTAAATAACTTGGTACCCTTGTTAGTGATCTGGCAAGGCAGGTGTGGGAACCTGGTGGTACTAAATCACCACCAAACACCCCCGGGAGCCGAGACTCGTCACCACCATGGAGGGAATATCTCGGATAGGAGAAGGAAACTCCGAAATCAAACCGTGCAGCGACCTGGGGCCCGCTGTAGCTACCACCCACTGTAACAAACATGAGCGAAAAAGAGAACACGAATATTATACCATGCGAACCGGCTAGTCCCCGGCGCCCATCGGCTACCGGCCCGGTGGGTGTGAAATATGCTACCGGCCAATGCGATCATCAATGCGAACTCAAATGCATACACTCCACTCTCAATTTGTCATGCGCACCGGCTGACCCCCGGCGCTCTCCAGTTACCGGGCTGGAAAGTGTGAAATATGCTCCCGAAGGCTACACAGTTGACCAGGCATCTGTGGCAGCAGATCCCCCTGGAAACCTCAACGAACAAGGAAAGAAGACTCCAAAATTTATACAACAAAGATTCCACGAAGGCCTATTTTTCCACAGAGGCAGATCATCATCGACTGGAGATCTTAGACAACACAACGACCCCCGCAAGAAAATGGATACTGAAAAACTACTGAATCGGCAACCGCATAAGTCTCCCCTGTCATCAATCGCAAATCTAGGAACACATAAAGTCCAACAACAGATTGAATGGCAAAAGCCTATAGAACAACGGTATAAAAGGAAAAGACCTAATACTCCATCTCCAGAAAACACAAGACACAGTGTTCCATTCACTAACAACAGGTTCTCCTCTTTGTCAATTGATGATGCAGGCGACACAATAAACACTGCAAGAACAATCCAAATAAAAAAGGATCCAAAACCACCACCGATTGTACTATATGGCATAACGGACCTTACTAAACTCTCTGAACTAATAGAAACAGTGCTTAATAAAATAGATTACACTTATAAAATTGTAACCAAACAACAAATGAGAGTCAACTGTGCAAATGTGGAATCATATAAAAAATTGATAGAATTAATAAGATCGAAAGGACTCATAGGCCACACGTTCACGAGGAAGGACGATAAACCGTATCGCATTGTCATTAAAGATCTCCACCCGTCAACTCCGGTAGAAGAAATAAAAGCAGCTATTGAAGAGACTGGCAACACGATACGTGGTGAAATCATTAATGCTAGATTTGGTCCAAATAAGATACCTCTGTCAACCTTCTTTGTTAACTTGGAACAAAACCCTAACAACAAGCTTGTAAAAAACATTCAATATATTTATAGCCAAAGTGTAACCATAGAAGATCCAAAAAAGAAACAAACAATTGTCCAGTGTAAACGCTGCCAACAATATGGTCACACAAGAAACAATTGTATGCGACCATATAGATGCGTAAAGTGTGCAGAAAGTCACAAAACATCAGAATGTCCGAAAAAAGACAAAACCACCCCCGCCACATGTGCACTATGCTTTGGAGAACACCCTGCTAATTATAAAGGATGCCAAGTCTTCCAAGAGATCCTCAAAAGAAAGACCAATGTGAGGGGAAGAATAACAGATAAGCTAAGGGCTACCCGACTGCCGCAACAAAGAAAATACACACCACCAGAAATGGCAAGCAAGGAACATTTCCCAAATCTGCCTAAAGGAAGAAATTATGACGGAATGGAACACATAATGACAGAATCAACACGAAACCCTCAGTATTATGGAAATACATTTGCGGATACCACTAAGAACAGTCGGGCCCAGTTAGAGGCCGATCAAAATATCATTAAATTACTCACAACACAAGCAGAGAAAATTGACCTGCTTATACACCAAATAGGCTCACTTATAGGTCTTATGACAAACCTCATGACCGATATGGCCCGTACAAGACCATAAGGATCGCACAATGGAATGCCAACGGCTTGCTGCCTAATAAACAGCAAGTAGATACTTTAATATCATTGAACAAGCTGGATGTTGTGCTCATTTCGGAAGCCCACTTAACTAACAGAGTAACATTCCAAACTCGAGGATTCTCTACGTATGCAACACATCACCCAGATGGTACAGGTCACGCAGGTACAGCTATAATAATTAAAAACACAATTAAACATCAAGTACTTCCAGAATACAAAACTCACCATATTCAGGCAACTTCTGTGGTAATCCAAGACTGGCAAGGAGCACTTACCATAAGCTCTGTATATTGCCCTCCAAAGCACAAAATTACAGATGCAATGTTCAAGGAATTTCTGAGTACATTGAGCAATCGATTCATAGCGGGGGGAGACTGGAATGCCAAGCATTTGTCCTTTGGGTCCAGACTCTCAGTTACCAGGGGACGAGCTTTGTACAAATGTATACAAGACCTAAACCTGCATGTTCTCTCAACTGGTGAACCAACATACTGGCCAACTGACCCACAAAAAATGCCCGATCTCTTGGATTTCTTCATTACCGCTGGAGTCTCAAACAAATATGTACAACTGGAAAGCTGCCTCGATACATCGTCAGACCACACCCCAATAATAGCAACTGTTAGTGCCACAATAATAATGTGTGAAAATCCCATGTATTTGAGCAACAAAAAGACAGATTGGGATGCATTTCGGGAGAAAATAAACACAAATTTGGACTTAAAAGTACCTTTAAAGTCTCCTGAGGATGTTGAAATAGCTGCCAAATCCATTACAAACCAAATACAATCTGCCGCCTGGAACTCATCGCCCTCACTTCAGCGTAATGGTATAAAGGATAGAAATTACCCGCTACAAATTCGAGAGAAAGTGCTTGAAAAGCGAAGACTGCGACGTGTTTGGCACAACAGTCGACATTCTCAAGATAAAACTGCATTAAACAAAGCTTCCGAAGAACTTAAAGCACTTATCAGGGAGATCGACAATGAAACTCTACAGCAAAAACTCATCACTCTCTCTCCTCAGGCAACCGACGACCATTCCCTGTGGAAGGCCACAAAACATCTAGACCAACCAGTGCAATCGACTCCACCGCTTCGTTTATCTAGTGGAGGTTGGGCACGAAATGAAAAGGAGAAAGCTG
>WYDE02186349.1:0-10803 GCA_009867175.2 Adela reaumurella | reverse complement strand
CCTTGCGAAATGTGGTGGTCGGTGTTGTGCTGTAATTTACCGGATTTCTTGCAGCACAATACCGATTGCTCTGTTTACCCCGATTGTCGGGATTGAGCGTGATAGATATGTATGTACGTAATTTTTTTGTTTTAGGGCTACCGACAGGGATGGCTAAATCACCTAATGTGCCAGTGTTTTGTACCCGTAATGTCAGCCTTGTTGAATTAGGTAGGTCCACGTCAGCGCTTCCCTCAAATCGACCCAACTATTTTTCATAGTAGCTTCGACCGACCTTCATTTCTTGTTCCTCGTCAGGTTCTGTATAACCGGACACAATCATCTCAGGGATGTTGCTGACATGGCACACTGATTCGTCAGGATCACAAGAATAGGTACACCTTGAGCGGTGTAGTGTACCTAACCATGAATGTCAGTGGGCCGATTACAAATTATATTTGTTTTCCATATGTATCGGTAAAGGGCACTTATCACATTTTTCCCGAGAATTATTTTTTTTCTCGATTGCGTTTTTTAAGCCTGTTCGTATTCTCAAAAAGTGGCGTGGCCACTCATTTGTGTGTAAAAATGACACGGCTACACTGAACTGAGTTAATTTTCTGTTATTGAAAAAAGGGCACATGTCCATGAACACGTGGCGCAATATATATTTGATTTTATGTGGCAACTTTTCAGCCGTGAAGTCAACTTTTCTGATTTTAATCTGTGGTGTGCCGTGTGTTAACTCTGTGCCTTTTTTCAATCCTCTGCTTGCACTCTTTTATGGTAACCGTTGAAAAAAATTGTTGTAAAATGAACAGGTTTGGCGCAAAAATAGGGAACCTGCGCCTAAGCTGTTTGGGGCAGAAAGGGCTCATGTCCGAAAATCTAAAATAGCCGCGTAGGATGTATTTCAAGAGTTACAGCAATTTATTCAGACGTTATAATAAAATTGTGTTCCACCAAACTTCCTTGATGATATTTAGAATTTTGTGCTGGTCCAATTAAAAATAATTCTGTGTTTTCTTTATCCTGTAAAGTTGTTCCGAGTGGACAAGTGCCTTTTTTCAGATAAACAATTCACATAAAATCCGTTCTTACTTCGATGCTTACACTGCACACCTACACTACACAAATAACTTGTAATATACCCACTGATTACATAACAAAATCGAAAGCAGGATGTGTTTACTTCTAAATACAATTTGAGAGTGATACCTGTATTCAGCTGCCTCGTTAGGACGTTACAAAGAGGAAGAGGGAGGTACCAAAGTGGACTGTGACATTGTTGGAGGTAACAAAGTGTACAACAGTAAATTGAAGTTTATAAACGGGAGCTCCTCTGCGCTGTAGGATGCTGTAAAATTCAGGTTATAAAAAGGAAACATTACTTAAGCCAATAGCGAACCCTCGCTGAATTATGTAGTACATAAGGAGATGTTTTCAACTGTCGTATTATGGTGTCAGATTAGCGTCGCGAGCGGGTGCACGCCTCTCAAGCGGGAGGTGCGGGTTCGAAACTGGGAGAAACATTTTGATGACTTTAGAATGGACGTTTGACTTGATTTTTTTTTTCATTTCTTAAATTCACATCTTCAAAAAACCATAACATATATATTATTATTTGTGTTTTTTCAATGCGTCATGAAATATTTTTTTAGATATTACATAGATTTTCCAATAAGAGTCTTTTGGGTCTTGAAATCGATTGGAAGTATCTATCTTTTAGGATTTCATTTTTATTCAGAATACGTCATTCATTATATTTAATTTGATTCTACTTGTAACTGAGCCATGTATCTGAACAGGTGGTGTAATCTATTGATATTCACTGTGTAACTGAACAAGTAGCGCCACTTATAGACCCGAGCGAAGCGTTACACACTTTTACTACATAACACGTGTGATAGGTAAAAAAGCGCAGGATAATATTCCTCCTAATATGTCATATCTATACGACACTCCCGACTAGACAGCACGACGCCGACGCACGAACACATAAATAAGTATAGGATACTATTCCTCCAACTGTGTTCAACACGGAGGTCCTACACGACGCTCAGCTTCACGTATAAAATAACTAGTTAAAACTTATGAAAACTGGCTCCAGTGAGAAAAATTGGATATGTCCGAATTGTGTTTGCTTTTGGTTGGATCGGAGGGAGGGAGTAAGTTGGCGTTGTAATGCGTCTCGTCGGACGCCTGTTCGTTTTTGTTCGATGGTTGTTACGCTTTTTGAACACCAGCCGGAGTTTCGAGAGGGTTGTATTTTTTTTTGGGGCTCAGTTGGTTTTTTCGAATTTTTAGCCGCGAGAGGTTTGGAATCAGATTTGTTGTATTATTTTGTTTTCGTCGCGGCATAGCGTATATCGATTATTTCTCTCATTACATCGTCTGACACGTTGGTACAGTGGCATAACTCTCGCTTAGGATGTCTTTGGACCCGAGTTCAAAACCTGGATAAGACCTATATTTTTTTCCTAATTTTTTTTTCTGATTTTCGTTTAAATCCCGGGTTCAAATCCCGGACCAACGTATATTTTTTTTAAAGTGAAAAATTCCTTGAAAATAAATAAACCCATTATGTACTCTCTTATAGTGATAGTGGTTACACATAGCCCTCCTTTTTGCCTCGCGTAGTCGGGTAATTAAAAATATGTCGTTTTCTCATGAAACTTAATCATACATATCTACTTGTAGTCCTTATTTGAATGGATGTTATAGCCCTGGTACTTCTCTATCTTCCGCCCGCCCTGCCTGCCCCCTGTAGGGCGGGGGCGAGGCGGTGGGCGGCGACTTCAAAGCGTATCATGCATGTTCAAATTTACTCGTCATTTGTGCAATTTACATCATGCCTGCTTTCCAATTGGGTAGGAAGAGATCACGGATCTCCACGTGTCAAAATGCTTACACACCTCCGTCGCTTCCCCATTTCACATAATATTCTTTATATATGCTCGTCGGTTACGGGTACTGCGCACTTGACCCTTTTTGAGAACCTGGTAGATCTGTTCTAACGCACGTGCGTCTAGGGCGACAATAATATTCGCAATAAAAAATTATTTCGTTATTCTTACATTATCCATTCTTCCAACATGACAGAACCACCTAAGCATTAGCCGGCTGGAATTGAGGGAAGTTCTGACTTGGGACCTACCTACATAATTCACCAAGGTGTTTAGGCTGACATATCTGGTACCAGTAAACTGGCGCATTAGGCGATGTAGCTTTCCGTGTCAGTTAGGGTAAAAAATAAATGAATGTATAAGGAAGGGTTGAACGGGGCTGCTATAGGCGAACGTACCAGGACCAAATTATACGTAAAGAGTAAGTTATCACTACCCATAACCGCGCGACTCACACTGAATGAAAGTTACATTGATATATTATATATAAGTATATGACTCGTACTTATTTAAAAATTTTTGTACATCAGCAAATGGATTTCGTCAATAAATGTTAGTAAATTAAAAAAAGTAAGGGTGTGTTCATATTACACACCATAAGTACATACCATCACGCCGGTTTCTCGAAGAGATAGGCAGAGACTATCGAGCCCACAGTAAAATTCATATTACCACGCTTTATGCATCTCGGCGTGTATGTATGTACATGATGCACAGTGTGTCACTTGACACCGAAAATTTGTATCTGACATCAGAAGTGTTCTGTGCATTGAACTGAACATAATTGTTTGTCTGAGTTGTTCTGTTGTTCAATTTCTGATATGTTAGTTACCTAGTTCAAAAATTGTAGAACAGAAACTTTCATTTTCTTCGCATACCTATTTATAGAAAAAAATCACATTTTAAATTTTCTATTAATTTAGAAACGTGGACAGTGATCATAATGTTCCGAATTGGTTTCAATATTGAATTAATTATAAAAGGTGTGGGAGTCAGAGACCCAGGCTTTATGTGCGAAATGGGGCAATTGCAATGTTTTATATACAATATAAAATTTTCAGGCTCTTCTGGCGGCGTCTTTATCGGATTGTTACGACGTTTCGAACAGAGCGTCCTGTTCGTGGTCACTGAGACGTCCGCTCGCTACGAGAGCGGCGAACGTTTGCTGTTATAAGTTTCACGTCACTTTCACGTTCTGACTGCAGAGCAGATAAGCAAAGCAATCGGTGTAGTCGACCACCACATTTCGCAAATTATTCGGACAAGATATCACGCGGCATGTAAGGCGCGAAGACCCACCTACCCACGCATGACTTAGTAGAAGTACCACCGGCGAACCGGTCGCCCTTTAGCACGGCATCATGCCCTTATTCCTAATTCGACTTTTACGACATGCACGGGAAGAGATGCAGAGGGGTCATTCTTTTTAGTACCGGCCCCACACGGTAGCTTGGATGCCTTATATATTATCTAAATAAAAAAATATATATTTTCTTACACTGACCTTTCCTTATTATAACAAATTAAAAATTATAAAAATCGGAGTTAAAGCCTCTATTATAATTTAAGAAGGATTGGGGCGTAGCATGGTTTACGAGAGATCGTGACTTCACAACCTAGCCTAGTATCTCCTCTCGTAGTACAGTCGCCCATGGGCATTTTACTTACGCAAAACGTTGCCCATTCCCACTACGAAATTGTTGTATTATAAATGCTTAGTGGTCAACAAAAACATAATTTTAAAAGGCTCAAATTGCCGTAACGATTTAATGTGAAAACATCAAAATTTCCAAGAATTCTAAATAAGAGTTTTTATGTTCTAGCCCTTCGTTCAATAACCAATAGTGATTAAGACCACTTGAATTTTAGTCGAATTTCTGAAATTTAATCACATGGTCTTAAAACTTCGTATGGCCAAAATGTAATGAGGCAGACTTATTGCCGGAGGCAATCTCTTCCAGTCAACCTTTATACACACAACACTTATGTATTGTTAATGTATAGGTTTCCTCCCGGTGTTTTCCTTCACCGGGGTGCATCGTAATTTTGCACACAATATGCAATATGGTCTTACTTGTAGTTATTGAACGAAGCACAAGAACATACAAATAAATAAAAATAAAATTAAGTTCGAAATTTATTTATTTATTTATTTTTTGACTTGTCACGTTATATCGTTGTGGTGATTTGCGCCTTTTAAGACTATGTTTTTTTCTAACCACTAGAATTTATTATGCAACAATTTAATATTGGGTACCTAACGGTAACGTTTTGCGTAAGTACAATGCCCATGGGCGACTGTACTATCACTTTATCCGGACTTTAACAACTCGGTTTTTGTGGGCAAAATTTAAATGAGAAATAAAAACGCCGTCAGAAAATAACCGCAGGAATAGTTAAGGTACACTGTAAGAAGAACTTCTGCTTAGCACAACATTTTATGTTTATTTAAATAAATAAATACATGTAGACTTTTTGCTTAGCAGAAGGCTGACTCATTGGAGAATCTTTCCTGCTTGGCTTTCCTAACGGTGTTTTCCTTCACAGGGGTGCATTGCACTTTTGAACACAAATTTTAATAGAGTTTTTTAAATGCTTTACCAACTCTCTAATTTTTCCAAAAATGAAATCGTCTAACATTTCTCAGTAAAGTTCCACTGAGGCGGCGGCGGCGGCGGCGGTGGTGGTGACGGCTGTAGCCTGCCCGGACGAGAGGAGGCGGAGGGTGGTTGCCCGGGTCTCCTCCCGCCCGGGTGGCCCACGCCACCACCTCCCCAACCACGCTGTGCCCGGGCTAACTCCTAGCTCGTCTGCCTGTAATATTATGACGTAAACATGCGGCCGGGACGTAGGTGATAGGAGGTTACAATGTATGTGCCTTGCAATTTTATGCCTTACTTCTGCGAGGAATAATGTATGGAGTCCTTTCTACAGATCCAAAAGTGTGAAAGCAATTTGTAGCTAAAACTGCACTTTCTCTATAACCGTGAATGGAATTCGCTTAAGTTCGGGTCTACCGTGTCTATATGAATTAGCTGCGTACCTTTGAACAACTTATGTTCTAGGTAGGTACTTACAACCTTTTGAAAATTAGACTTTTTTTCCGTTTCTCCATACAGTAGCTAGGTATGAAGAAAGTTAATATTTTTATACAATTTTCAGAAGTTTTAGAACAAAATTTGCTCAGTTTATGCAACAGCTAGGAAAACCCCCTAAAAGGAACGCACTTAATAAAATATTATACATATATTTTAATAATTTTATTATAATAATTATACACCTGTATTCACATGACTGCGACTGATATATTCTGATTTAATTATTTTATAAAGGCTAGAATCTATAATGTAATTGAAAATAATTAAAGTTAGTCCTAAAAATAACTAAACTATAACTTTAAAAATAAACATGCCTACATATAGTCATCAGTTGCCATGGTCCCCATGACTGAAGCGTCGTCGTTCCCCCTCTGGATCGCCATCGCCACACAGACTACAATGGAGTTTCTACATTTCTCTTTCAGCGTTTGTGTGGGACTCTCCGTCCATAGATAATTCGTCGAAGCTTTACTTTATAAACTATTAATATTATATTTAAACATTTTCCATCACAAAACTGTACAGATATAGATTCTTCATGTTTTCAGCAGACCTCTTTACGTACCATCAGCTGTCAATGATGTAGGGTCTCCATCATTCACGTGAGCTAAGAGGCTTAGTTTGTGTGCGCGCCTCTTAATCGAGTGGTCGTGAGTTCACAACTGGTATGCCCACATTTTCCGAAATCAGTTAATTTATTGGTCAATAACACAAATGCACCCCACTCCGGTGAAACACGACCTCGTGACATTGTTTTGACGCTGGCCGTGGTTTAAATAAAACTGTAGGTTCCTTCCCTCTACTGTCCTAAGTGGTAGCGTTTGATCCGCCAGGTTTGGTCACCATACACCACTGAATGAAGGTCAGTCGAAGCGGCTATTTAAAATAGTTGGTGTTTTCCCTCCTGTTCTATGTAGCTGGCTCAGTTAGGGGGAAGGGCTGACATGGTACCTACTTTGGTACCTACGTAATTCACAAAAGTATATTATGCTAACATCACTATTGCTGAACTAGTGCATTGGGTTGAAGAAGACATCCATTTCAGTTTCCATAAAATAACTATAAGGAAACCTGTGCAACCACGCAAATGTGATGTAATGCACAATGCTGAAGACGAAATGTCCTCTTTAAATATGTATTTATTATTTAGATAATCATGTATATTGAAACAATACGTAGCGGCGACAGTAGAGAAAAGTATCGGTAGATGGTTTGGTTTGTTTTGGCTGCCCTCCTGGAAAGAGGCGTGATTGCATGTATGTACAGTTGACAAGTCTCATTTCTTTGCATCATAGATTTTGAACCCGATCTTGTGACCGGACAGCGCGAGGTGAAAGAGATAAGTGTATTTTTGTATTGTTCGTCTCATATTGTATAACACGGCTGGTGGAGGCGTGGCCCGTGCGGACTCATTCTCTCTTCACCACATCGCTTGAAAATTGGCGGGAAAACGGTGCACAGGTATGAAGCTGTACATACATACATACATATCACTCACGCACGGTTAATTCCCGACAATCGGTGTAAGAATATCAATCGGTGTTGTGCTGCAACAACTCCGGTAAATTACAGCACAATACCGACTACCACATTTCGCAAGGCATTCGTTCGGACAAGATTTCAAGCAGCATGTAAGGCGCGAAGTACCACCTACTGCATGACTTGGTTGAAGTACCGGGACAAGATTTTTGAGGTGACAAGAGTTGACAAGAGGTGGCGAGCCTGTCGTCCTTTAGCACGGCATCTTGTCCTTATCCCTTTGTCGCGTTTTACTAAATGCATGGGAAGAGATGCAGTGGGGTCATTGTTTTACTTAAAGAAAGCGACGGGAGAGAAACGGCCCCATACGGTATGTATGTACGTAAAACGATGTTCTTTATGTATGCATCATTCAAGTGAGCTCATCCAAAAAATTTGCACAGATTTAACGAATCAGAAGCGGTCATACCTACACTCGACCGACTCTCTGATTGGTTGAAATTTTAAAGTGAGCTCTGTTGTCGCATTAGGTCCCGGTAGACGCCCTCTTTCCCTGTTTGAGAAAGCTTTTGAGATACCTCAGGAAATAAGGGTACATGATTGATTGCTAAATAAATCTCATACATAGACATAAAGGTACCTCTCATTTGGTTGTTCCTTGATCAGGTTTTTTGATCTCTATGTAATTAAAAGCCGGTAAAAGTATATCGAATTCTCCGGTCCCCTTTCAGTTGAAGTGTTCACATTTTACGTAAGATGAAGCGTATACTAAATGTATACGTACAAGTATAGGTTTATTTACAATAGTAATAACTCTACCCCCATCAAGATCCGGTTGATTTCCAATACACGACGGAGAAAAGTCATCATTCCATTTTAGTCTCACTGAATGGAAGCAGTGCTTTCAATGCGATTGATTGTTAAATTCCATTAACAAACTCTGCATGCTTTGGATATCCTCTAAGTCAGTGCTAAATTGATTTTCCTCATACTTTTATGGCCGCCGGCAGTGCATAAGTATCAGGAATATGAGCTATCGACCGTGTGGATTTTACTGTACTGCGGGTGTACCACAAGGCAGCATGCTTTTCCTCTGCTCTTTTAAATTTTCATTAACGGTATCGTTGCATTACTTAAAGTGCCTGTACCACACGTAGGTATACGCAGATAAACTTCGTTACTTATTTCTAGATGCGATGAAGGGATGACTTCATATTATTATTCGCTGAGCTTGTCGAAATGGAATGTTGATCAGCCCAACTTTTTTTATATAGGAAGAATGACATAATTATTTAACTCTCCAGACTAACGCAGCGGTTTAGACCGGCTGCCAATACCATGTCGGTCGAATTCACATTCACATTGTGTTTGAATTATGACAAACTGAACATTGGAGGGAAGTATATCGGAGATGCATTGCACAGTTTGGCCACCATATAAATAAAGGATTGACGGGATCGATTCTTTCTAAATGGAGGATATCATGGATATGAATGGATCGCGTCCGATCCAGTGTCCCTGCGTAGTTGTTACGTCTCCTAGTTCAACAACATACCTCGGGATCTTACGAGGCTTACAGCTCGAGGCTGAATCGAGTCTAAGGAGCCGAGCAGATATTTGGCTAAAACGCTGGATAAATTGGATTTTTTCTTTAAAACCGCTGTAACAAATACTTAACTCCAAGGTTTAACATAATTGTCGCCCTGCCATCGCTGTAAATGTTAAAAGTCTCAAACAAACCTTCACGCAATACGTTGACAGTGCCAGAATTTTACCCAACTGGCGGAAGTCCCTTTTTCAGCGATAATATATCAAGTGGAGCCTGTGACGAGGGAAGAGAGAAGCGTCGTCCGTCGCTTGTTTTGTGAAAAACGAGTTGGCTCCTGCCGACTCCGCGCCGCTCAAAGGAGAACTCAAATTATTTCTCTCTTTGCGACGAGGCGAACGTAATTGCCCCTTTTAGGGTGCCAGCGAAAAAGGACGGAAAATTGGATGAAGGTATACTTGTGAAGTCACATTAAATGAAACATTTAATAACATCATATCTATTTTCAAATAAGTGCACAGCACAATTTAAGGCTGCTCGCTAAGGGCAATCCTCTCAGTTATGTCTTCACATCTCAGGAGTTATACATATTATACATATTATATGAGTTATACATATTATATATATTTTGTATGTATATATTCATTTATTTTTATGTATTAAATTATTTTAATTAAATATGTAAATTGCAATTAGATTTAAGCGCAAAACTTCAGTATTCTCTCTGCCACTCCACAACCACTCTGTAAATGTCGAGGCGCACTGGAAGAGAACCCTTTATTAGAGTTAGGTATTGCCTGTTGTACATGTTTAATGAGTGCAATAAAGATATTTGATTTGATTTTTTTGAGTACATGTAGAGATGGGTGACTAGAGATGGGTGACATTTTTGGGTGCTAGTCTTACCTAAGTTACCTTTTTGAAGCGAAGCTTCTATTCTATAGCGTCTTTTCGCGTTCGGCCATCAGGAATCACTGTACCGTTAATTTCATACACAAACTCTTAGCTCTATGCGCATAGATCCTTCTCTTCTGGCGGGCGTCCCCCCAGACGCCACGCTTTTTTTTCTTCATTTAACCAGCATATGGTTGGCCACACCGCGCCCGGTGGGTGTGTATATAACTTCGGTGTGTATATACCACTTCTATCAAGTGCTTCTGAACCTCTTACCTTCTTACCGTCGGAATATGGTATTTTCAAAACAAATGAGGAACGGCCTTTTCAAGGGGTTTATCGTAGGCCTCTAAATTGTCGGTGTTTGCGACGCTATAACTTTTTAGAGTTTCTTACCAAAAAAGTTGTCCGTCCGTCTGTACAGGCTCATAACTTTTGAACCACTCAACGTAGAACAGTGAAACTTTCACCAAACGATACATCTTGCGTGTCTACACACATAGGTAATATGTGAAACTTATAGTAGGACAAAATAAATATGATCCTTGAAATAGTTTTTTTTAATTATTACATTTTTATAGGCATATCACAGGCATTTTTATAGGGATATCGCCCAAAAGCTCCGTGTCGCCCAGCAAGCCATGGAGCGACCCATGCTGGGAATATTGCTACGAGACAAGGTGCGAAACGAAGAAATTCGCCGACACACCAAAGTATTGATAGCGTATACCGGGAGGCAAAGCTAAAATGGCAATGGGCTGGACACGTGAGCCGTAGGGATGACGGCCGTTTTTTTTTTTTTTTTTTATTGTTTATTGAAACTAACACGGTTTGGCTACATCACCTACAACGTCTGGTGTGAGCCCATAACACCGGGTGAACTAGGTGCCATGTCAGTGCT
>WYDE02186348.1:0-16758 GCA_009867175.2 Adela reaumurella | reverse complement strand
TATTTTTTCCGTATTTTTCTGATTAAGATTCAGTAAGCGACTTGCATGCTAAGCAAGGAAAATCAAACAAAAAATTTAAAGATGTATTATTAATTAAATAATTTTTTTAATGCAGGCATTTGCTGGATGAAGAGAACGGAGTATTATGTTGTAGCGCTAGTAGTAGTAGTTGTAGTAGCTTAGGAGAGGCCTACATCCAGAATTAGCGTTAATCTCTTATCCACCTGATATTTATGTACGAGAAATGCTCTCTTTCTAACGGACATTATAATAATTACTTAATTCTTCAAATAACTACGTCAAGTTTGACGCTCCGAAATTTAAACGGATCTGTGAGAAAGACTGAACTAAAAAAAAACAATAAAACAAAAAAGCCCGATTGATGACTTTTAACGAAGGTGGGGACAACAAAAAATTATGACTTGATACAAGGAAAACAACATTTTGAAAGGAAAAAATCTCTGTATTTGAATTTCCGCTTCTACTCGATTGATATCAGGTTCTGCCCGGATTACTAGTAAATATGTAGATTTTGCAAATCTTGCCTCAATATTAAAGGCATTCATAAGAAATTTACATATTAGGTGCTTAAAGTGTTCAATGATTCTGTGCGTCTACCGGTCTAACATCACATGAGTGAGTGAAGAGGTTTCAACCAATCCAAGGCGTTAAAGCATTCGACACGGCCAGTCTGATTGGTTGAAATCGTAACGTTGTCTCTTCACTCGCACATGTGATGATAGCGCGGTAGACCTACTGGTCATAACAAGTGGAACCGATTTGGCAACCTAGACCTGTCTCGCAATTATTATTCGTGAATGACAGATGGTAGATCTTGACGAGCCATTTACTTTGAGTAGCAAACTTGATGGGTCCCAGGACCATTGGTTTCCGTAATGTAAAGGTACCTACTCAAAACAAATGGCCCGTCTGGAAATGCCTACCTTTAGTCCACATACATACGTTACATACAGGTAAATTCTGTAACAATTGAATGAATGAATGAATGAATTAATACTTTATTGAACACAAGAAAATTACAGATACACAAGAAAAACAGGATAAAAGAAGACAAGCAAGTGCAAAGGCGGACTTAACCCTAAAGAGTGTTTCTGCCAGTCAACCTTTGAGTGATGCGAGTATGTGTAAGTATAGAATAGAGGATACTGCAAATAACATTAAATTGAAGTAAAAACATAGAAGAATACATGTATTGTAAGCTTTCCAAAATTAAAATAATACAGGAATATGGCAAAATATTATGTATTAACAATTCATTGTCTTCTGAGGTAGAGCCATCCACCATGACGCGTATTCTGCGATCCTTGGGGAAATCCACAAACCACTTTCACAACCCGTCAAGGAGGCTGTAACTTGGAAGCTGGCCAAGCAGACAACCCATAGACGCGGCGCTAAGGTAAAGCGATGGATTATATATTGAAAATTGTATATATTATGTATTATCTAGATTATTGTGGAATTTCAACAGGATGTTAACGAACTTGGTATTATCAACATCATCATTTCATTTTAGATTATACATTTTATAATCTAAGATGTAGGTATTAGGAGCTGCGAGTTTACAATGCGCTCCATGACTTCACTGAGTGTCAAAGTAATTGAGATTGGCCTGTTGTCCGGGCCTGGGTCCGAAAACGCCGAAATTAATATAAGTGATGAGCCTAGCAACTCCTAGTATCATTAAAATTCTTGAAACATTAAAATACTTTAATCATTGGACCACAGCCGAATATTTGGTTCACCTGTTTATTAAATATCTACTCCCATTGCCGATGCTCCGATGAACTGGCTTCCCACATCCCTCCTGCCCCAATCCGTATCCGCCACATACGCTGGACCCGCTCGGAATATCCATATGTTTTTGGCATCCATGTTCTTCGTTCAAGAACACATCGTTTTTCGAAATCGTTCCTGTGTCGTACGGCGAAAATATCGACCGGACTTCCGGTGAGTGTGTTCCCTACCACCTGCAAAATGGGATCTTCAAAAGGGGTGTTAATAATTAGAAAATGACCTTTTCGTTAACCTCATAGCTGGCATGTCGCCTTTCTGAGTGCCAATTCGCGAAGAGTGGTGTTATTGGCTGTGTCTGACCTTCTCTCGAAAGTCTAGGCAATAATTACAATGCACCCCCCGGTGAAGGAAAACACCGTGAGGAAAACTATACACTAACAACACGAATGTGTTGTGGTGTATAAAGCTTGACTGGAAGAGATTCCCTTCGCCAATAAGTGCGCCTTCTGCTAAGCAGAAAAGCTATATTTATTACCCGACTGCCGAATGAGGGTAATGTTTTTCGAGTGTATGTATTTTATTTATTTATCCACCCGGTCACTTTAAAAAAATAGCTATACTTACTGGAAAAATATTTATTTAAATATTAATTATTATAACTTGTAATGTATTTCCAGTATGAACCCATCTACTTTTATTGTTATTTAAAAGATCCAAAGTTAGCAAATTAATTTAATTGTGACGCCAAACCGGTTGCCAGAACGAAAGATGCAACAGCGGGCGAACGAACGAGTATCCATAGTTTTTTCCTTCTCACTGTGGTTTTAACGGTGCATAGGATGTGGCGTGTCTGTTGCTCGATCGAGTGTGTTCATCATGAACATTTCTGTAAAATAAATTAATTTTGTAAGTTGTGCTTTTGTTATACGTAGATAGACATGTTTTGGAGTGTGGTTTGTGCTGTTATAAGTACGAGTGTTCTAGTCAGCGGTCAGAATGTGTACTCGTGTTCGGATATTTTTACTTATAAGAATCAAGGACAATACGGAGCGATCCGGTACCAGCCCACTGGACAACTGAAGTATGTCTTCATGCGGGTTACCTACCAGATACGGACTAAACTTCAGGTGAGTGTACTCTGGGTCATTTCATTTACCCTTAAACCGTGAATGTAGTTGATTCTAGTAATTTACAGATATTCGCTTGCTGCGACAGTGATACTTACGTCAAAATAAATACATTCAACATTATTAGTACTGCGCATTGGTTTTGGTCGAATTCCAAATATAGATTTCGAGGTCGTACTCTAAAAAGATAAATATTAATTATGTAAAATAATTTCTAAACCTATCTTTAACTTATAAAACACCTATATTTATTGCATAACTCTCCCTGACTATCATTACTATGTTTTAGGTGCGATGAGAAATTAGAAATGTTCATCAAGTGAGAGTTTCTTTCGATACAATCACTTCTAGTTCGTATGTAGAGTACTTTGGAAATACCTCTCCGTCAGTTCGTATGTCAGTTCGTTCGTGCGTAACATTTACATTTTATAATTCCTTAAAGAAGCAGGAAAACCCGCTTGTACAGGCGATGCCAATAAAGTATTGAAAATTAGGTGCCTTATGATGTATGTACTCGTACCTATTAAGTATTAGCGTATTGGCGCGGCTAACTACTGTAAACAGCCTTTCAAGGATTTTTGCGAAATATCAACAGTCAAATCTTATTATTATTTTCAATGCGACGTGCCCGCAACCGCATTGATGAGCGCGTGTCGGGTGAGGTGGTGATAGTAGATGGATGTAGCAACCTCTCGCATTCGCACGATTCTTACACGACGCAGACGAGTATAGATTATCTCGTCCGTGTTGCATGGGGTCACGCTGCTCGCAGCAGACCACTGCTCCCACCAGGCCATTCGCTCGCAGCAGACCTCTGCTCCCACCTGGCCCCTCGCTGGCAGCAGACCACTGCTCCCACCAGGCCGCTCGCTCACAGTAGGCCACAGGCTGGCAGCAACCAGCTGTGTTCGTGCCTGTCCTGCGGATTGACTTTGCATACTTTTTCATTCATTACCGAGACACTTGGCATAGTCAACAGGTTGTTGTTCGGTTTCATGGTAGATGATAATTCAGTGCTGGCGTGACAAGAGCCCTGTTAAACTTGTCTTGAGGGATTCCAAGTCATACAATGCAGGGAACACATTGATCTCGGATTTCGCATTGTAAAATAAAAGAAAGTCGCTTATTCCGCACTTTAGGAACCTCTACCGGATGCATTCCCTTTCTGCTGCGCGTGGCCAAGTATAAATCGCTTCCTCAGAGCAGTCTCTATTAAGTATTCAATTTTAAATGAATAGATACGCTTAGTGAAAAAATGTCTCTACGGAGTTGCCGTGGTTCAAGTTGGCAAGACACCTGGCGAAGTTGACTTCACGAAATGCACGTCTTTGGATCGAATCCAATAAACAAATCCATACTGATCAGCCCCAATACTATATGCGAACAATAATAGTATATTTTTCAAATTATGTGGAAACAATCCGATATGTCGCCGCGAGAAGATGCGGAAATTTTCAAAATGTAATAATATTATATACCGAATCGTTTTAATTAGTTGCCGCCATGTTCAGAATGGCCATTGTGGGGCGTCAGATTAGCCGATCGGGCAAGTGCACGCCTCTTAAGCGGGAGGTGGTGGTTCGATCCCCACTAAAAGCACGATAGTTATGACTGTAGAATTTGTGCTGCTGTGACTGCTGAAGTGATGGTGAAGTAAATCAAAGTGAGGAAACTCACTTCCAAGTCGGTTGGTCACCGCGGAAGTGAATGTCTAAATCCTATCGTATCATGTAAATGAGAGAGACTTGTACCCAACAGTGGGGAAAATAAAATGGCTGCAAAATAAAAAAGGAATTCGAGGGCTTAACGAAATAGTGACTTGTTTTAGCACTAAATGCACACTTGGGGTTTTCTCGCGTTGACTTCTACCAGATTTTCCTGCCCCATAATGAGAGGAGGTGCCAGGGTTTCTCTACTTCAGAAACAACACTGCGCCTACCTTTCTCCACTTCTCCTTACTGGCACCGGATTTCTTAACCAAATAATTTGGTGTAAGTAGAAAAAGTTCAATAATATATTAATTTATTATTAGTAGCGGGACTCGCGGCTCCGCACGCGTGTTGAGGCAAACACGAACCTCAGTGCACGAAGGTAACACTTGGGCGGCTATAGTTGTGCTGTCGTAAGAAAATTTGACAAGTTGATATTCGGGACGACACTGAATTATAAGTATTGCGATAACCGCATCACATAACGATTTTCTAGTTATAAGGGAAAAAAATATGACGACAGACGGACAGACAGAAGGACAAAAATTTCAAACATAAATTTTCCTAATTAGATTCGTCAATGTAAACTGCCTATAAAGAAATTCTAGAAAAATCAACAAAAATAGAAACAAGTCCAACCCACAAACAAACCACAGCTAAGTCTGGCATTTACCTTGTCGACCGCCCAGGCGCACTTTCACTTTGTGTCAAACTAACCTAACTAAACCAATGCAAAATATATGACATAATACATACAATTCATGATTTCCCCGCAACAGGGCTACACTGGAGATCTGAAAGTGCAGGGGTCCGAAGCCATCGCTCTGAAGCGGATGTTGCGTGGTCAGCCCCTGGACTACCGAGTTAACTTCCCCTCCACCTCCTTCCTGCCAAAGGTCATCAGCATCACAGTCAATGGTCAGACTGTGTGCACTGGACCAACAGGTTCGAACTGCAATCAACTTCTAGCAATGTCTATGCTATATCTTGTCTCATCTGTGTCCTGAAGAGTTTTTCATTGTATTTGAAGTTTGATGATGCCCTTATTTCATTCAACAGTTCTCTTTCAACATTCCTCTTTCGTTTCTATTACAAATTTTCTTTTGTTTTGTATTTTGCGTTCTATATTTTTTATATTCTTCTTTTTTACAACACGTTATTGCAAGCTTCGTGTTATCGTTGAAATCCACTTTTATCGTTATTTAATTGAGCAGGTCTAATTCTGCTTTCTTTTCTTTCCCAAACTTTTGTTTTCTTATTTGCATCCATATATATTTACATTTTTATTTTATATTCTGTTCTTAGGTCTCACCTAAAACACATGATAGCAAGATTCCTGTTATCGCTTGGAGCCTATTCGATTCTTATTTAATTTAGCAGCTCTAATTCTCCTTTTCTTTCTTTTACTGTCTTCTTTATCCACATATTTGTTACACGCTCTGTTTTAGTCTCTCTCTCTTTAGTCTCTCCGTTATCCGTCACTGTCTCAGTACTTATGTGGTATGTTTTAATTTATTTCACAATCTATTTTATTTTATTATTTTCGTTCTTATATTTTTACAAGCTCTTTTCCCTTAAAGCTCACAGCCTTCTCAATTAGCGGGTTATATGTTACAAGTTCCTGGGATATATCGAGAGGAGCGCCCGCTCTAGGCGCCAGGGGAGAAGGTGTACTGAAATTCCAACGGCAATTGTGAAAGGGTTTTTAGCAATATGCCACCGGAAATAAATGTGCGCGGGCTGCGATATTCAACCCAAGATATTTGATAAACATTTTCTTACTCGTTACACTCGCAATGATCGACTACGTTAGTTGGCCCCCTGATAGTTTTGACGGATGTATTACGAGTATTGGATAAAAATCTTCTAAATCTATCAGAATAAATGGATGAAGTGTCAGTTTATCTCATGAACTATACTATATATATACATATATTTCTCTATATTAAACTGCACTCAATCACATTTATTTATGATTATATTTAGCAAGTTTTTATTAAACAAGACAAAACGCACTTTATCAGTTTCGTTGGCTCAGTGTTTGCGGTATTTTGTATTCGATTACCGAAGTTAAGCACTGCCGAGTGCGGTCAGGATTTGGATGGGTGACCGCTTGACCATTGACGTTCCAAGTCAAACTGTAGGTCCCTTCCCTCTCCTCACATGGTGATAGGGTAAAACCCGCCCAGGTTGGTACCACCACACTGAATGAAGGACGTTCGAAGCGGCTATGAAACATAGTTCGTGTTTTCCGTCCAGTTTAGTGTAGCCGGCTGGAATTCAGGGAAGTGCTAACATGGCACCTACATAACTCACCAAGGTGTTTAGGCTGACATCTCTGGTACCAGAAGAACTGGTGCATTAGGCCTGTAGGCATGTAGCCATCCGTGTCAGTTTCCATAAAAAAAAAACCTATGTCAGTTCCCTTCATTGAAAGAAAGTTTCACGTAGGCTGATTGAAACATAAGGTACGTTACTCAAGTGGATCATCTCCTTACCAGTATTTTTTAAATGTTTAAAAGACATTTGCAGCATTTTTAACAAGATCGATTCAAGAATACCCCAGACCTCTCACTTATGATGAATGTTCTATTTCTAACTACTAGCTTTATGCCTATTAGATATAGTAGTTAGTGTAGAAGTGTGCTAATCTCTGGACGTGATGTAATTACAGATATCTCCGGTGCCAGCGAGTCCTACACGCTCGAGCACTTGCTCTTCGATAAAGGTGACGACGATCCGCTCATCGTGCAACCTGTACATCCCAGTAACACCGTTAACAATAATGAACCAGCCGATAACACGAACCAGGATTCGACTTCATTCAATAAGCCATCCAGACCAGCACAGTGTGGGGTGATATCTGGTGGCAACGACAAAGTAGGACTTGTGAGCGGTGGCACTGCAGTGACGCGTGGCGAGTGGCCGTGGCTGGTAGCCATGTATCTATACAACAAACTAGAAAACAAAGTGCGGTTCACTTGTGGCGGGACTTTAGTTTCCAACGTACATGTGGTAACAGGTGAATATACCATCCCATTTATAAAATTTCAGAGTAAGCAGAACAATCGCTGTTGTACTGTAATATTGAAGTAAAATTTGAATGGAGAACAACTTTTAATTGTTTATTTTTTATTTTAATGTAATGTATTCTATCAGTGAAAAGCCTTTCACGGCCGATCTTAAACCAAGCTACTTTCGTTCGTTGAGTTGCACAATCGACTGGAAATATAATAGAAATCGAAATACGTAAAAACTGATGTATTAATGTTTCAGCTGGTCACTGTGTGAACATAAGAGGGGCAGTAAAGAATAAGGCAGACATTATCCTAAGGGTCGGCGCTTACAACGCGGACTACACCCATGACCCGCAGGTCAGCGTGCACGGCGTCAGATCCTACAACGCACCCCCCAGCTATAATTCACACACACTCGCGAGTAAGTAGTAACGAATGTAAACTTTTTAAACCTAAATAGGTTCAATTGAAATGTAATAATGAAACGGCTTATTGGTGAATGAAATAGACTAGTTGTCTGCTCGACGTTTCGGAACCACGCAAGGGTCCCTTTATCAAGAGAGCGTGGCTGTCACGGCGGCAGGTGTCAGCACGTCACTGCTGCACGAAACGTCTATCAAACATTGACTCCACTTCATACACGGGTAAGCCGTTTAATTATTTCAGTATCCTACGTGCTAACTCTTCCAAACTGTAGGCTAAATTAAATTTTTCTACAGTCATGTCTTCTACATATGATACTAGTCCATGTTTATTAAGGCCATCAAGTTTCGCCTGGCTGAGTCCTGAGTCTTCGTGTGTTGTTGACAACACTGCCTTTTTTAAACTGTGTTTGGTTTTTACGATTCTGTCGTTGACGTTATGCTTACGATTTTTTATATTGTAAGTATTACGTACTGCTGCAGAATCGATCAAACAGAGATATGTATCGATATGGACCACGAGCGTCCGAATATAAATTTGTTTTGTAATTTCATATAATATTTATATGTATAACATCACATGCGGCATGCCTAAGAGATGGCGCTGGTGGCAATGGTGGTATGTTGAATATATATAGCAATGTGCTACATAATGACGTACTCCAGTTGACCATCTTATTTAGAAGTAGGTACTATAATATATGAGGAAAGACTGTCAGATTGGCCGAGCTGACAAGTACCAGCCTGGCACGCCTCTCAAGCGGGAGGTACGGGTTCGATACCCACTGGGAGCAAAATATTTATAACTTTAGAATTTGTGCTAAATTGCTGCTGACACTCCGGTGATAGGAAAAAATTGTGAGGAAAACCACTTCTAAGCCGGAAGTGTGGAAGTTTATGAATAAAATCCTCTAATATCTAATAATAAATTAGAGAGGCCTGTACCCGGCAGTGGGGCGAATAAAATGGCTGCAAAAGAAAGTAGATGAAGAATACTATCTGTGGTTCTTATCTTATCTACTAATCAAATATCTAATTATGGTGGTTGCCAGATAAATTTGGTGGCAATATAAATTCAGTTTTCTTATGCGTTAACAACAGGATAGAAAACTTTATGTTCAGATTTTGATTGGTGAAACCTTAATTATTCTTAGCAGCCCCCGAAAATGTTTTAACTTGATAGATGAAGGAGATTAATGATTGATTACTGATTATTTTGCAGATGACCTGCTGCTTATAACGATGGATTACCCGGTAGTCTTTACAAACAGCATTATTCCGGTCTGTCTTTGGGAAGGCAACACAGACTTGGATTATATCATTGGAAAACACGCTTCGGTAAGTGAACCTTAGTACATACATACATACATCACTCACGCTTTAATCTCGACAATCGGGGTAAGCAGAGAAGTCGGTGTTGTGCTGCAAGAACTCGGGTAAATTACATCACAACACCGACCACCACGTTTCGCAAGGTTTTCTGACAATATATCAAGCAGCATGTAAGGCACGAAGGCCCACTTACTGCATGACTCAGTGGAAATCCGCGCCAAGGTGAGAGGTGGCGAGCCTGTCGCCTTTTAGCACGGCATCTTGTCCTCATCCCTTAGTCCCCTTTTACGTCATGCATGGGAAGAGATGCTGTGGGGTCATTCTTTTAATTAACCTTAATTTTTTTATTAAAAAAATTATTTTAACATACCTAATGTTAAAATAATTTTTCTTGTACACTCGGGAAAATATAAACGGATAGATAGATGAACGGCGAGAGTTTAGAAGCATCGTTTAACATTACTTACCACCCATGCCAAATTTTATCGAGAGAGTGGCTGAAGCAAAAATTTGCATTGGGAGGCAGTGAACAAAAAAAAAAAACACGAGATTTTGTTATGAAAATGATTACGCTGGTCGTGTTTCTTATTTTTTTCGGAATAAAGAATTTGCCGGTTTGGCAACTGGGAGCCGTTACATTTAGAAATGGTAACATTTTAAAAAGTTTAAAAATCATATTTCAAATGCTGTTAGTTTGATCCGAAAAGCGCACACAAGTAAAATGGCGGCCTTGATGCATAGATAATGTTAAACATTTAAAACATCGACAAATGATTGAGCTTCAGCCTTCATCGATGGAGGTAACGTTTGTTAAGCTATTAACAAGCCCTGAATGGAATTTGCGGTTCCAATAGGCAGAGTTTACAAATAGTTCGGACAGTGTAATTTAAGAAATAATAGATGATTCGAGAATTGAAGTGCTCTGGGAGAGGAATCTGTCCGCAAGATACCGTCTACGAATATTGAAAGGTGGTTCCACACATTAGACGTGAAGGGTATACATTGGGCTTAGTATAATTTTCACATGGACTGTGTCACATAGCCTCCTGTACTGTAAGAAGGAAGAGATAGCAATAATGCTATCTCACCTCTATCTGTGAACAAAACACCGTCATTATACCTAGGTGTAGCCATATCGGCATTTAGAACATAAATATACACAAAAACATCGTATGTCATTTCAGGTGATAGGTTGGGGCTTAAACGACGCAAATGAAGCTGGAACGGGTCCACCTCAGAAAGCAGTCATCCCCATCGTCTCCACTGAAGCCTGTCGTGCCTCGGGTATTGGCTTCCACAAAATCACATCCAACACGACACTTTGCGCAGGTAACTAACTGTTTAAGACATTATTCAAAATATGTATAAAGTATACATGGAAAAAGTACTGCACATAGGTTGTTTTACAACAAAATAATGTGTAATTTTCTTTAGTGCTCTACAAATCATATGCTGAGAGACGTTCTATACTTATACGTGAGTTCTGTTACAGAAATATTGGTTGTATTTTAAAATTTTGGATGTACAAGCTGGATGCTATAGATGCAAGATGGATGCTGGGAGAGGGTGTACGGAGCCTAACTACCGCGTTAACATCACATGACAGAGAAGTGACCCCGCCACGATTTCAAGCAATCAGACTGGCTGTGGCGATTGCATTAACGCTTATGATTGGTTGAAACCTCTTCACTCACTCATGTGATGTTAAACCTGTATACTCACTCGTCTTTTCTCTGAAATCTATCACCAAGAAAGCATTAGCAAAAAGTAATAAACTTTTTTGCACATTCGTTGACTTAGATAAAGCCTACGATAGGGTGTTGAGGGATGACCTATTGGCAACGTTAGATATGTATGGAGTGTAAAGCCACCTGATACGGGCGCTGAAATCTCTTCATGTAAATAGCAGCGCCTGTGTTAGAATAATAGTACATTGTCGGACTGGTTCACGATCTCACGAGATGTGAAGCAGGGGTGTGTAATGTCGCCATGACTGTTTAATCTATACAGGGCATAGATTCTGAACGCGGTGTTACGATAGGGATGCGTTTTTATGTATGAAGTTACTTGGTCTCGCCCGCAAAAGTCCATACATAAAACGCATCGCCATCGTCTCGCCGCGTTCAGAATCTATGCCCTGGGTGTAAACAACCGTCGCTCCATTCTTTAAACATGGTACTCCATCGTAGTATAGGACACGAATATGAAAGATTTTTTCATTATGAATGTAAATTTTTTTTACTTGTTATATTTTTATATTTTTTTGTCTGATGACATATTGAATTACAAAGAAGGCACGCTTACGCTTCTCGTTCATTCATTCTCGTTGTTGGAATGTCTTGCGGCAACGCCGAGCTAGTCACTAGAAAGAGACGGATATACATCTTCCATCTCTTTTGATTACGATTCCTTCTATAAGGACCACCAATAAATTATTTATAACTCGCTCGTATACACAAGTGCACTCTACAGTAAGTTGCCAAAAAGATTGAAGTCTCAAGGATAGAAACGTTCTATCCGCTACTGTAGCGTAGGCCGACGGAACCACTTCTCACCTCAGTCATGCAAAGCTCTCACTTGAATTATTTCGATGATTGAACATAAATCTACAGTTTACATATATACATATTAATGTAGAAACATTCCTACCGTGAGATATAGACACTTTCGCGTTTACACTAGTGGCGCCATTCATGGCGGCACTCAAACATGCGTTCTATATAACGCACGTGTCGCGGTGAAGTAGCTATCGATCGGTACGGATTTATACGGATTTTCAAGCAACAACATTTGTGAGGAAATACTTATTTGAATATTCTATGTATGCTAACCTTGTGTCGCGGCAATAAGCAATGTTGGTAATCACCAAGCGTTCTTTCGTTTCGTGTGGGCGGTTATACCCCTTGCCTTTTTTAAAGAAAATATCGACGGCCGTTTACCTCCTGTACTTATATGGACAATTGTTTCTCCAGCCTGAAAGAGAATGAGACCGGACGGACCGGAGACATGGACGGGCTTGAACCTGCTCTATGCAATTCTGCTCGCTTTACCTGACGAGGCACTAAAGAAAAATGTTTTAAACATGAATAAGGATTGCAATTAAAGAGGAATTAAAATAAATATAAGTAATACGAAACTTATGGTGTTTGAGAGAGATGGTGAAGTCAATGAGTGCAACGTAAGAATAGGAGACGAAAAGCTGGAACAAGTGAACGAGTTTGTGTACGTGGGAGCTAGGTGTGTTCACGTACGATAAAGATGTTGAAAGGCGAGTGATCAAAGGCAATAACTTGAATAGGGCTTTCAATCATATCCTGAAATGTCTGGTGATTAGAATCACTGCATGAATGGCTATTAATAATACTTTTGTGGTCCCTACACTTATGTGGGGCAGTGAATCTTGGTATGGCAGAAGCGACATGAAAGTAGAATAAACGCAGTTGAAATGCGATCATTGAGAAGAATATGTGGTGTATCTTTGAAAGATAAGTTCAAGAATACATATGTAAGAGTGAAATGTGGATAGAAAGTTAACATAGCGACAAGGATAGGTATGCTTAGATGGTTTGGACACATGCGGAGAATGGATAGTGACAGAATGAAAAAAACAAATATAGGAAGCTAATATAGAAGGAAGGGTCTAATGGGGCTGCCCTAGGCGAACATACAGTGACCCAATAGGTAATATTTTACGGAAAGGGCAAGTTCACAGCACCCGTAACTGACGAATATGTATGAAGCGATGCACGAGAGTGATTGAAGCAAAACATGTACGAGTATGTCAGGAACGTGTCACACGGCGCTCTATTGTATCTGCCTACCCCTCCGAAGAGGAGGCGTGATGGTGTGTGTGTGTGTATTATTTACATATTTAATTATGTTGTAGAAGCTGGACTTATTGGCGAAGGCGACAATGTCCAGTCAACCTTATTATATTTATTATAAATTATAATAAAATGAAAGTTTTGGGTTCAAATTTGATAGTTGAATTCGCCTTTTTATTACTCTGAGAAGGACTTGAAGCATTCGATACTCCTGGTAAGCGAGACGGGTCAATGTTATCGATCGTCGATCATAACGTTTCCACTTGTTACTTTGAATAGAACACAAGGCTTGTCCCACTTATGCGAACGCGAATTAATGCCAGTGCGTATAGTCAGTCACTAACTATAGATAACTAGCTAAACCGTAGATCGAAAAATCCAGTTTCCATTGTAGGTACTAGGTAGTATAATATTACATACTATGATATATTAAAATATCTGTTACTGCGCAATAAAAATTCTAATAAACTTCGCTAGGTATTGTCCGATGAGGAAAAGTGCTGTTGTTTTCTTGTTATTTCTCAACCTTTTCCTTCATCTGAGCAACAAAATTATTGTTATGTTGCAGGCTTCCGTAACGGTACCGGACCATGCAATGGCGACTCCGGGAGTGGGCTGTTTATTCTCACCGAAGACGGTCGCTGGAGACTGCGTGGGGTAGTGTCCACCTCGTTACGGGCCGTGACTGGCGAGAACAAGTGTAACCTACAGGAATACATTGTCTTTACTGACGTAGCACAATTTATGCCTTGGCTATGGCGGAAATTGCAAGGGTAAGGATTATATTCAGGGTATTTTAATTATAACGAAGTCTAATAGAGTAATAAAATTTAGAAAACTTCCGGCTCTTCTCGCGGCGACTTTATCGGATTGTCCGACGTTTTGAACAGAGCGTCCTGTTCGTGGTCACGGAGCTAGCTACGAGCTTAGCAAACGTACTCAGTACGTTACGTAATGTACGCTCTGTTCGAAACGTCGGACAATCCGATAAAGTCGCTGCGAGAAGAGCCGGAAGTTTTCAAAATGTTGTTCAGCCACCGCGGTAATTTAAAAAGTATTCTAATACAGTAATATTTTAAACTTAATTTGGTTACATTATTGAATGCATTTTGTTCGAGATTGAATGATTGAAGGGCGCCGTTTATATAGTTCAATTTACCATCCCAGCGAACGCTGATGTAAAACATGCTTCTTCTAAACTGGATTTAGTTTAGTAATTCACTAGCTGACTAGAGGCAATTAATCTAATATTGGCCAGAATACAATCTTACACGATGTCTGTCATGGTTTATCCGTAAGTTGAAGCTCCCGAGGCGTGAACGCCCGCGCGGCGACTTATTCTGCGGAGTAACATCGAAGTAACATATCCCACAACCATCCGTAGTAGTCAAGGAATACGTCACTGGAAACCAAATGTCAATTCATTGAGTCGTTCTCAAGTTATAAGCGGACGTATAATCACGACGGGCGGCGCATAGTTGAACCGTCGCATATTCAGTTACAGATTTTCTGCTTTATATATTATATTAGGATAATAAATTCGGCCCTGCCCTGAGTTCAAAACGAATCTGCACGTAGAGACCAACGGCTAGCGTCTTCGAGTTTAACATTTCCCGCATAATTGGTACTCACTATGTCCGAAAACGGTTCTTACACGTTTCTATGTAACCACGACATCTTCCGGGCAAGACAACGGGCACTAAGGGAGATTGTGACGTGATAGTTTCTCTAAGTACAGAATTAAAATAGGTAAATAGTGAACACTTACAATGGCCTTTAAGAACTTACTATTAGAAACGAATCACACTGGCACTATCATTACCTACAGGTGATCGCTTGAAGTTTCATCAGAGTAATACATAACACTTTTTCACACCAGATCGGATACAAGTGAAACTGACGCAGTGGGCACACCGCCGCCCCCGCCGCCGCCTACACCGGCTGCCGAAGAAGGCTGCGGAGTGGTCTCCGGGGGTAACGAGCGCGTGGACCTGCTGTACCGCGGCTACTCCGTCGCTCACGGCGACTGGCCCTGGTTGGTTGCGGTCTACAGGAGACGAGATGGCGCTACCAAGTTCATCTGCCCTGCTTCTCTACTCACAAAGGAGCATGTGATTACAGGTGAAGTTGTACGATCAATTCGAAACATCGAAAACAATTGTGTTCGCCTCGTGTAAAGAATTTCATTTTAAAGCTATTATTTAAAAATGAATGTAAGTGTAAATAAGTCGGAAAATAAATGAATTATTATTGTTTGCATTACAGTTGCTCATTGCCAACGAACGCTAACAACGGAAGCGGCCCCGAGCAGCCTCGAGGTGAAGGCTGGTGTTTTCACGCTGGACGGCTTCAGCTCTTCGGAGCTCGTGCGGCGGGTCGTCCGCTCCGACATACATCCTGAATACGACCCCAGTACCCTCGCCAGTATGTTGTCTACCACTGCTTCAGTTTTAATATTCTTGATGTGAAGGCTGGTGTGTTCACGCTGGATGGCCACAGCCCTTTGAAGCTCGTGAGGTGGATCGTCAGCTCCGTTATACATCCTGGCTATAACCCCAGTATCCTCTCCAGTATATTGTCTGTCAGTGATTCAGTAATAAATAATCCTCATTTGAAGGCTGGGATTTGTACGCAGAATTGCGATAGTCCTTTGGATTTTGGGCGCCAAAGTTTCACTCTCGCATACATCCTGATTACAGTACTCATTATGTTTGCTATGGGTGCTTCAGTAAACAAATAACCTCAGTGAAGGCTACGGTTGACGTTGTATAGATCCAGAGCTCGCGCGCCGGTAAACACAGCATGGGTAGCCAGGAAAGTCATAGGTACCTTCATACAGCTGTCGCTGTTGAATTTCGTACGTTTGGTGGTCTGGTTGGTTTCTCTGATCAAAGTGGTGTTCTAACGCGAGTTCAACTGCAAATCAGTTTATAAAAGAGAAAATAATGATTAGTCAACTAAGCAGCGGTTAAGCAATGACGAGGGCAGGTAAAGGTGTGTTTGTGGGGACGGATTGGTGGACGACCTCAAAAAGGTCCGATAATAACTGGATGAGAAGAGTAAAGCACCGCATGTGTTTGCGTCCCTTCGGGCTTCGGGTGGCTACTGTTGTGGGATGTATGACTTATGGTGCTGATGATATACGAATATATAAAATTCATATAGTTGTAATTTAAATTTGGCATGTAATTCGAGTTGATACATTAATATGTTCGAGTAATACAGTATTGAATTCTAGAATTCTTGAATATTTAATCATAACCAATCGAGCTATTATCTGAGGGATGAAAGCGTCTTATATATTATGTATTTAATTTCCTTACTTAGTTTTTTTTTTATTTCACAGATAATATACTCGTGCTGACGATGGATCGTCCAGTGGTGTTCTCAACATTTATCAGACCTGTTTGTCTTTGGGAAGACGACCCGGACCAGAATAAAATTATAGGAGGACGTGGCACTGTAAGTGAACAACACTAAAATTATTAATAACCACTGTGCGCCTCGCTGAGCGTGGTTTCGTGAGGAGTGGTGTCATTGGCTGTGTCCGATCTTCTTTTGAAGTTTTGGGC
>WYDE02186238.1:0-10803 GCA_009867175.2 Adela reaumurella | reverse complement strand
GAGAGAGAGAGAGAGAGAGAGAGAGAGAGAGAGAGAGAGAGAGAGAGAGAGAGAGAGAGAGAGAGAGAGAAAGAAAACAAGGTTAGGCCAATTAGTTAATTGTGAAAGATTCTGAGAAATTATTCAGGATTTTATTTTTTAGAAGAAATATTCCTCATACATTTGTATGTGTATTGGCAAATTCGTATATTAAATAGTCCTCATACATTATGTATGAAGTCGTGGTAAAATTACAAAATGTAAATACATATGTATAGGATTAAAACTTTTGGCAGAATTGTTTGTTCTGTTTCTTCACTGGTTTGGTGAATTTGAATATCCCTCGAAAGTTTCGAATTCTACTTATACAAAAATACATAAAATATTACCGAAACTGCCAGCGCGGTCTCAGCGCTGTGCTCATTCATTTAATATTTTATGCAGCAACTTACCTTGTATATTTGTCTAGGCTTCCAATTCGACTAAATAAATACAAATGGTTTGCATGAAAATAGTAAAATAACTTTGAATTATGAGAGAATAATAGTTAGTTTTGCTTATGTATATATTTACAATTATAAAATTAACATAGAATTATTGGTTATCTTAAATTATTTTAATACTTACGAGAAATTAGGTGCATACTTACCTACTTAATAATTATTTAAAATCGTGAAATGTGCTTGCAAACCAAGCATAAATCATTCACTAGATATGTACATTGAAAAAAAAAATTGCACCCTTAATTAATTTGATAATCGGATAATAATTATTAATTTAATACTTGCTTATTTTTTTTTAAGAGTAAACTTATAATGTCGGCTAGATATGAATAGTCTAGTGGAATTCTATAATAATTATAATAGGAGTAAAAAAAAAAGTTCGTCTATTTCTACATATACAATTAAAAGACAAAGTGTCTTGTAATCCCGCGATTTCCATAAAACCAAAAATCACGTAAGAAATGAATTATTTTTGGTTGAATCAGAATGACATAAAAGTGGGCCGCGGACCGATGCTGGGGCCATATTCAATACCAGATAATAATAAAAAGCAAATGACCCTCATAAATCACTGATCGGGGCCCATCTCAATCGGAATATCTAAGGATATGAGCCCGTTGACCTAAGGGTTTTCTTGTACAGAATATGTACAGGACCCTCCGATCCGATTTCTGAGTCGTGTTTTCAGTTAAATCAATAACTGTATTGCCATTTTAGTTTTATTTACGTTTGAAATCAATAAAAGCCAAAAAAAAATTGATGATGATGAAACTTCTTAACCGGTGAATATAATGTTAAGAAATTATAGGTATTAACACAATTCATCACGTTTTATCGATTCGAAAAATAAGTTGGCTTGTAATGTCACTGCCGCCTGTGAATCATACGGGCTTGTGTGAAATATGTTTTGTTGCACTGAGAAAAATACTTGTTTTAAACTACTAAGATGTTGGTTAAATATTATGAGCCTACCAATCATAAATTTAGTTAAATTAATCACGTGTGTGGTTGTTAAATTAATCACGTGTGTGGTTGTTTGCAAATGCAAATGTTTGAAAATTGTTTGTTTCCTGTTGATTCAACCAAATTGTTTGTTATTACAACCATACACTTGACTTTGACAAAGCTGTTTGGTAGGCTCATATTTAACCAAGTATTTTTCTCAGTGTGACTGCAACGTAAAAAACGAAAAATATTCAATTGAAAGAAACAATTTCGTCCGTGCGTCCGCCCGTCCGAATTCTAAGTTTTTTTCATGAAAGGTATGTACATATTATGGCAAATTAAGTAACACAACAATTTGCAATTTTTTATTTAAATTTCTAAGGATGCGTATCTCGTTATTTGTTTTAACTTAATAAATGTTTAAAATACGAAATTGTAGGCACGTGTAAATTTTGTGCGAACATATTGTCGGATTTTTTGTTTAAATTCGGAAGTGTATAAATTGACCGGATGTGAAGGTTAGTGTGTTGGCAGCGTTAGGGCGCGGAATCGGAGCAGGGCGAATGGTCCGCCATCCGTGACCCTTTTTGTCGGAGGTGATCAAAATGTAATCAGCGGTCAGCACGTGCCCAATAATGATTGCCTCGCAGCCATTCTTTCTCCAAATGAGAAAATTCGTCGATAATGCCTTGTTCATACACGGCAGGTTCCTTCACGCCTCTCTAATTCCTTGTACAAAAACTACCAGTTCCAGAAATTTTATTTATTTATTACTGAAATACGTACCCATTAAACGTGCAACTACATGGGTCTAATCAATGCATGTACATCTATATATAAAATAAAATATTATGAAATCTACATAAGTAGGTATGGTATAAAAAGATGTAGATAGGTGTACCTATTAAATTCGAAACGACTGAAGATGCATACATGTATATATCTAGCGATTGACACGACGTAGAAAATACGTCCGGCCGAGAGGACAGCTCTAAATTTTCAAAATGAGTTTTTTTTTAAATCCGTGGAAATTGAAAAGGTTGTATACATAACGTCCTTAGTCAGAATTAAATAAATTGAACATAAGTATAAACATCTTTCTGCAAATAAATTTCATTGAGCGAAAATTGGAAGAGATCTTGTTTCATAATTTTTTTATTGTCAAAATGTACTTTCCTACTTCCGTGGGACAAATTCCCCGAAGTTTTTAATATCGCCTCTCTTCTATATTAAATATCTCGTCGGCCTAAAAGCTTTTCGAATATTTTTCCCTCGCAAGCTTTGTAAAAAGGTCGGAGGGGACGCGTCGCTACTTCTTAGTGTTAAGTACAAGAATACTGTTTTAGATTTAAGCTTCGAGACCTTTAATGGGACTTTAGACCGATAAAGCGAAGATTTATACTGTTGTATATAAGTATTGATCAACCAATTTTTCACCTCTTAGGGGAGCGATAAACCTCAGCCGTTAGAATGTACTCTTTGAGTACTCACCTTTAGGCAAGCTTTTAAGCTTGACTTCTTCTTAGATGTATAAAGAGAAAGCTTTCTACTGCTAGACTTTATATTTTATTGCAGCCATTTATTCGCTCCACTGCTGGGTACAGGGCTCTCTCATTTACATGATATGAGAGGATATAGTCATACACTTCCACGGTGACCAGCCGGCTTGGAAGTGGGTTTCCTCACGATGTTTTTCCTTCACCGGAGTTTAAGCAGCCATTTTAGCACAAATTCTAAAGTAATAAATGTTGTGCTCCCAGTGGTGCTCGAACTCGCATCTCCCGCTTGAGAGGCGTGCTCTTGCCTGCTCGGCTAATCTGACACTCTTAGACTTATATTATTAAATTGAAATTGGTAATAATTAAGACCTTTTAAACTTTATCAATTTCAACTATTCCTGTGTATAGCCAGAGTGAGTGTACAGGAAACCCTTCATAAATCGCCCCTTGGCGCTTTGGTGCCTAGGCATCATTTTCTTCTCTAAATTTTTTGTCAGAAATTGTGATTTCTTACAATTTTAGGTAGCGTACCTCAACATACATACACGTCTACTTTCAGTCGTTTCCGATCCGAATTATGTATTTCAGTGACTTACTGGTCTGGCACCTGCCTCAACAGTTACGCAGTAAGCTAAGCACTCTTTTCTTTATAGATAACGGAAGGAACCCGCGCAGACTACTCTATTTCAAACTGGTAAGCCATTCTATCAATCTATTTAAAACGAACCGTAAAAGTTTGAAACTACAGCTATTTTACAGTCACATATTATTTCGTGACAGAATCTGTAAAAAATTACTCCGCTGAAGTTACAATAGCTGTAAGCCGTAGAACATGCTCGAATTGAAATAAAACATTGCGCCCTATAGCGAAGTTTTGGAAAGCAATTTGAAAACAAACGCGAGCAAAATAAAATGCACTCGCACAACAAATTAATCTGGAATGTACAAACAGTATACGGGCACCTATTGCCTGTTGGCATTGGTAACAGACACGGACTAGGTACCCTATGGACCCGACACGCGCCGCTCTATGTAGGTATGGGAACCGGGCTCGCCAAAAATTTGATAGGCGTGCGGAACATAGAGTATTAAAATTCTTACCTGTGGAAGGATATGCCATCTTTAGTAACTCCTGACGTTTTTGTATGGTTTGAGCACGTGAAAACGGCACAAATCGACATCCCGCAGGAGATGTGGCCGGAGTTACGCGCTCGAGCGAGAGCGAGAGATAGTCGTATTTGAACTACCTCGCGGTTGAACTAACTAGTACGTAAAGCGTTCCGGTGTCGGGTCCTTAGGGTAAATAGTCCGTGGTAACAGCCAACAGGCAGTTTTGGCAGTTTCAAACAAAAATTAAATGTCTGAAACTTTTCGTTCAGCGCATTTCGACAGATATTTAAAGTTTTTTTTCGAACCTATCAAACAGGTTAGTACTAAATTGAAACTCGATTGAGCGTACAGAGCAGTTCTAGCGAAAAAACAAAGCGACATGTCCAAAGTGTGTCTAAAATAAAAATGGAAACATTTATTTGGAAAACTATTTATTCGCACTCACCGAACTATTTCGAAAAACGCCATTAAAATAAACGTACGCTGTAGGTATTGTGAAAGCTGTATAACCCGCGCGGATAAAGAAGAGATTTGGAAATTGAGTTTAAAAGCTTCTAAGATTTGGGAATTGAGTTTAAAAGCTTCTCAGATTTTGGAATTGAGTTTAAAAGCTTCTCGTGCTAATCTAAGTGCAAAAACAGAAATAGAAAACTATCATGGAGATAGCTAATTTTTTTCTAATTTAAACTGTCACAACGAAAACAGTATCATTGAGTAATGACGAAAGATATAGCCCTCAAAATGAAAAATCAAGATATCTTCTTTATCCGCGCGGGTTATAAAAAATACAGCAGATGTGTAGCAGATGCCCGAAGATATAACTCTATGAATGACGTGATTGTTGCTGTTTTCCTAGCAATAATTTCTACATTACCTTGTCGATGATTATTATAATCGATGCTAGCGACTCTGACCCCGTTAGATATGACGGAGTGTGTGAGCGAGTAATGAAATGAATGAGTAAATGAGAACACACATGGCTTGCTTTATGCCGTGGTCGCAGCCGCAGGCGGCCTAATTGAGTTATTTGCAGCACACCTAATGTCCAGAACAGTGCGAATGAAACTCCTTTATAAATTTCAGTCAAGTTTGCAGAGGAAAAATTATGATTGAAATAATACTGAAATTAATTTTGTGTGGGCACCAATTTTGACTCGACAGGTGGGACGACGACATCCGGTAAGTCGCGGGTAAACGATGAATTCGTGTAACCGAGTGCCGGGACGTTGGAAAAAAATTGGAGAGGCGTATGTCCAGCAGTGGACGGTCAAACTCTGATGATGAAGAACAATTTTGAAATGAATCATTGTGTTAGTGAAGGTTCAACCTTCAGTTTCACTGTCTGCCACGCTGGTTGAATTCTGTGATCAAGACGAATCGGGATGGTATATCGTCGTCATTAAACCCTGGGATACAGTCAGAATATCCTATTTTTAACTGCGGTCAATTGCGTGTGAAATAATATTATGATTGATGACCTTTGTAAGATTTTATTAACCAGACCTATTATGTCCAATTCTCTTGATACAGCGAATGAATCGTGTTAGGTAGTTCCATTTAATTTAACAAGTGGAAACGTTATGATCTCCGATCGATAACATTCACCCGTCTCTCCATTATTATTAGAGCATTGCCTATGTTTGAAAAAAACAGGTTGGTAGATCTCAACGAGATATTTACTTTGAGTACTTACTTACCAATGATGATGATGACCAGTGATTTCCGAGATATGACCAAATCAATTTTTAACATTACAGGTGGGTAGATCTCGCCGAGATATTTACTTAGAGTATAATAACGACGTGTCTAAAACCACTGGTCCCGAGATATGACTATATGACCATATCGAATTTTTACATGACTGCATTTGGGTGGATTTTGACGAGTCAATTAAGAACATTGAGTACCAACATGATGGGTCTAGAACCAGTGGTTCTTCAGTGTTTATCTTCGCTGATGATATAATGATTCTTGATATTAAATCGATGGAACATGCTACAAAATTACAAGCAGGGTAGGGTAGGATCTTGAAATTTGCTCGAAGTTAAAAAAAATTTAAGATAATGTTGTGAAGTGCTTTAAAATTACTTTGACAAGAAATTTCATACCTACCTATACCATTGAAAGTTCGTATGCGTAAGATGGGAAACAATCTGTCAAGTGTCAAATCTGTCAGGTTTTGGGTTCCCTTGGATTCAAAATGTGTTTTCGACCAGCACTCTGATGCCATTGCGGCCAACGCATCTAAGATGCTACAATTCGAGAAAGCTACGAGATATTCTAATCAAATCAAATTGTAAATAGTAAGTGGAAGTTGCGTGTGAAACAAGGTGTTCGCTAATTACAGTAGGTAATATCAATCAGCAAAGTGGGGCGATTTGTCGCCACAGAACTGCTCCTGTCGGCTTTCCCACTGAGGCTGAGCTAAACGCTAAATTATAAGCCTACCTGCCTACCTGCATCCGCTGGCTGAGCCGCTGCGCTGGATGGCTCACTTTGGATGTTTTCGACGAAAGTTTCACTTTACAAAAACTGTCACAAAGAAGACTATAGTAATTATAATGAAAATCACCATATTACGTCACATGTTTTTTTTCTTTCTGGGTCCTTTATTAGGGGTTTTTTTATATCTTCTCATTCCTAACTTTACATTTTGTTGGATAAACATTAGTCGAAAGATTGATGATTATGCCCAAAAAAATTTAGAAGTAGGCCACATGCAATTATGTTTTGTCCTTTGATGAAATTACTGAATATCAGATACAGGAAGGCTTACTCTGTTTGTACAATTCTACTTAGATAAATGCGAGCTATTTTTATGCTGAACGCAAACTGTGCTTCAGGCTAAGCGAGTCTGTCAATAGAGCTTAATAGGCTCTTGATGACAGTGCGGCGTGCTAGCAGCACACACTTGGCTCTAACGCCAGAACTCTGAGTCGTTACGCACTCACTAACTACCACGGCAACTCCGATGACAGTGATCTTCTGGACTGATTGCTTCCAAGTAGTGTGTAATCCCGGGGCTTCCTTATGTTAAACGCGGCATAGAGGCGGTGACCAGTAGCCTGTGAAACAACCGCAGATATCGGAGATATGGTGCATGTGGCGGTTGTGAAATTACTACAGATTTCGGAGCTTCGGCGCTCAAGAGGATCCTATCCCAGGGCTGCTTCGCGAAGAAGAAGATCGTATGTACGTACAGTTTTTAATATTTAAATACTGATCTCTACTTAATTCGACAATATATCAAAATGAGCACCTCGGCCCGAAGCTTATTTATATTTAGACGTAATAAAAACGCTGCCTTAGAAATTTAATTTTCCGATAAAGGACTCTCCAAATGGTTTTTTCACCTTTGGTCCTCCTTTGTCGTAAACCTAAATAGGTAATAAAGTCCCATTTTCTAAGATCCAAATATAAATAAGACATGAACAGGAGTGCTAATTTTATTAGATTTTCGAATTTGGCTAAGATTATTATTTTAATATTATAAACCGTTGCGTTCATACGCCCGTGTTCTTCGCCAAGGAGATCCTCTTAATTTCTAGCTAGCCTGGAGCAATCATTCTCTTGATTTTGATAAACTTTACTACTTATAGCTCCTATTAGCTCATGTATATTCCATTGAGTTATTCGTGGTCACAAGGAAAATGTGCCAAAAACCTTTCCTAGTCTCACTCCTAAGTCTTATCACAAGAAACCATCTCTCTACGGTCTTTCTTTTAAACTCCAATGCCATTTATGTCAAAATAAACAGAAACATGGGAATTTGGGGGGAAACTTTTTGTCTGTATGCGGTACTGCAACCAATCAATACCGAACCATTGATACATATAATCCTCCCTTCTTTTCCTTTGCAGCTATTTTATTCGCCCCACTGATCGGTACAGCCCAGCTTGGAAGTGGGTTTCTTCACGATGTTTTCCACCAGAGCATCAGCAGCCATTTTAGCAAAAATTCTACAGTTATAAATATTGTACTCCCAGTGGGGATCGAACTTGCAGCTTCCGCTTGAGAGTATGCTCTTACCCGCTCGGCTAATTTGACACATACCTATTCTGTGACACAATAACCATCACTGAAGACGGTCAGAACATTTTGTACATCAAGAATGTGCGTTGTTCCTAACTTGCTCTAACGTCGCGTCGCGTTCCCGATGCTACGTGAAAGTCCTGGATGTATGAAGGCAGCAACAGCTGCTCCATCACAGCGCCGCCCCAGCCTGGCATTAGCATGTAATTGTAGACCACGAGCTATACCGCTGATTAATGCGCCATTTGCATCTACACGATATTAACGTAATGTCAACCGGAGACTCGCTTCCGGCATCTGAGAGTAAGTGATGCCGCCGCCGTGCCGTTACTCGATTGCATTTTATGATCCTCTGTCCCATACGTCACCTTCGTCGGTCGTATCGTATCGTACGTAAAGCAGTATATTGTATATTAGATAATCGTTATCCAATAGATGGCATAGTGAAAACGACCTTATTGTCGCCGATAATACTTCCGTAGCTTTACAATTTACGGTGAAAAGTAATAGCTTGAGTTGCGCTGATCCGTTCTTGAGCATTGCATTCTTCTGGCTAGCGGGGTTATTCTGCCCCGCAACGGAGCTGAAAGTTAACGATTGTAACGTCCTATAGGGATTGGGCTGAAATTTGGGGAGTGAGTAGGGCTGGGTGGAGGGGTAGAACTCATCCACTAAGGGGAGGGGAGTCAGGAAACGTGAGGGAGCGAAAGGAAGGGGGCCAAATAAGTGTTTGCCCTAACCTAAATGTCCATCTCGTTTTTGCTATAAATAAACGTTCAAAAATTAACTAACCTCTCCTCCACTCTGAACCCCCTTCCTCAAGGGCGGGTGGGAATGAGATGAGGGTACGATAATAAAGTTTTTTCAAAAGTATCAAAGTTTCAAAATCATCCCGAACCACGACCGCGTCAACGGTCAAGCGGTCCAACCCATCCAAGTCCTGACCGCGCTCATTACTTAACTTCGGTAATCGAATACTGAATATCGCAACCACTGCGCCAACGACGCTGATAATACAGTATATTAGTAATCTATAATAATACTAAACCAACTTCTTGAGTGTAGTCTTCCAAAAAATTGCCCACGTCACCCTTTCGCCTCCATAAGTTTCTTCACTTTTTCTCAGGAAGTCCATCCATATCTCCTTGAAATTCCTGATATCTGACCTCCGGATCTTGATGGCCAGTACGTAAGACAATTCGCGGATATTTAATTAAAGGGGCTCGGGTCAGGTACTGGTTTACAATCACTCCAGTTCTTATCTCGATAGACTTTCTCGGAAGCGAGTGCAGGCGATGCAGCTACAAGTATGCAAGCGGCGCGCGCGACCACCAGATAACAAACTCGTTGCATACTTACTCCACTACACCATGCAGCAGTTTACCTCAGACAAATTATGGTATACAATTATATGGCGTTATTGAAAAAAAATCATAACAGCGATTTTTCATCCTTACTATTATATATGTATATAAGCAATGTTAAATTAGAAAGATCTACCAAAAAAAATTTGAAAGTTATTAAGTGTTAAAAAGTGACTTTTAAAGTTTTAAATGATCACTTTTTTGTTGTGAAAATAAATGGATCTTTTTTGTACTGACTCACGGAACCGCGGGTCTATTCTGGAGATTCCGTACAACATACGTATCACGTAAACATCCGTTCAGACCTGAGAGTGCTCTCTGTTCTCGCTCTTACACGGCTGTCAGAGAGAGAACAAAAGCGCTGTCAGCGCTGAAAACATGCGCGCGGATTCCCCAGAATCTAAGCCCTGGTGTTAACCGTGTTGAATAAAAAATAAATAAAAAGGTTAATAAATTTAATAAAATAAAAAAAAAATTAAATAATATTGCAAATTTTAATTTAATTTTAATTTTATTAGATTTACATTACAGAAATATTACCCATATAAAATAAAATCACTACTACGATTTTTTTGCATATCTACATGTAAAATATCTACCAACACTAGTTGCGAAGGAAAGGAAGGCGGGCAACCCTAACAATCGTAATTTTCACGACGATCAAATAAAACTCATTATAAGAATGAATGTTCTGGCTGGAAGATACCTTGAAGCAAGCATGCAGGTTGACCAGCAGCACACCAAGTCTGAAAGTCCAGTCTAGAATCGAATCTGCGACAACTAATTAATGAGATTTTAATTCAAGAGACAAACCGGCTGCTTATGTGTTCTCGTTTAGAATTGCGGATTCGTTGTCCAAGGTGACTTTTAGAAGGTTACCATATTAATAAAACCAGCTTTCAAGTTTTTTATTTCAATAATTTTGCATTGTATCGTGACCTGATCCACAGGAAATCAATGTGTAGGTTATTCTTATCTATAAATAAATAAAATTTTAATTAATGTAATAAAATACATGCAGGCTTTATTTTCATTAGCCCTGTCCTAAGTATTTTTTCCACCTGAGATCTCAGAGAGCGACTGCGCCTCTACCGTGCTAACATCACATGAGCGAGTGAAGTGACAACGCCCTGGGGCCCTACCGGCGTATTTTCACTCGAGTGAGTGAAGAGGTCTCAGCCAATCGTAAGGGTTAACGCACTCGACACGCACGGCCCGTCAAATTGGTTGAAATCGTGGCGTTGTCTCTTGACTCGCTCATGTGATGTTATCACGGTAGAGGCGCTGATTTCAACCAATTAGACTGGCCGTGTCGAATGAATTAACGCTTACGATTGGTTGAGACCTCTTCACTCACTTATGTGATGTTAC
>WYDE02186127.1:0-10804 GCA_009867175.2 Adela reaumurella | reverse complement strand
TGCCACGATCCTGACAAACCTCTGCCGCTTCTTGCACTCTCATAATATTCTTCATACATGCTCGTCGGTTACGGGTATGCGCACTTGGCCCTTTTTAAGAACCTGGTCGATCTGTTCTAGGTAAGTACGTCTAGGGCGATCCTTGCCGACTTTTCCACTCACATTCGCTCCAAAAAATTATTTCGTTAGTCTTTTATCATCCATTCTTCCAACATAACCGAACCACCGAAGCATCCCTTTCTCAATCCTCGTCACTGTATCTTTCTTTAGATCACAACGCTCTTGCACTTCACAATTTCTCAATATGTCTTTCATTGTGACTCCACACACTCTCCTCAAATACATAACTAATATCTAATTAGCATAATACACTAAGTAAATAATTTGCAAAGCCATTCTTGTTAGAAAATGTTTCTCTGAATCGAATATGAGTAATATTAATGAGTGTCAGATTGTCCTTAAGGGGGAAGTGCTGATTCGATCCCCACTAGGAGCACAATATTTATTACTTTAGAATTTGCGCTAAAATTGCTGCTGACACTTCGGTGTAGGAAAACACCTTCAGGAAACCCACTTTCAAGCCGGTTGGTCACCGTGAAAGTGTATGACTAAAATCCTCTCATATCACGTAAAGGAGTGAGGCCTGTACCAGCAGTGAGGCGAATAAACTGGCTGCAAAAAAATATTTATCATCGTGAAAAATTTGAAAAAATAGTGCAATTAAAAATATAACCAAAAAATTTGACTTAAGTGGTTTTTCCCACCGATGCTATTATAATTCACACAAGACGAAAGTTACTTTTGTCGCCTTCTCAGTTCTCTCTACCCCTCCCCCCACCTTTTCCTTCACATCCCTCTCCTCATATACATCCCTCTTTCACCGTACTCGGGTTCATGTGAAATATGACTCTGGAGAGTGATCTGAATGGCAAGTGCGCGGTTCCTGGGGTTAGCAGCGGTAGTAGGGACACTGAGGTGGGTCTTGCTATTAAGACCTTTTGCGACTCGAATACAAGCATTGAGATACGTCTGCTCGTATCTGAATGACTACAAGTGAATATTATTCCTTACATATGAATATTATTTATTTATATAATTTTAAAGGGGTTTATTATAAGAGTACATGTCTTAAAAATAAAATAGTTTTTTTTTAAATATTAAAAATTAATATGCATGAAATAATGTAAAAAAAAAATTGTGCTATAATTACATATTATAATACATAACTATGACTAATCGAAACATAAATAAATACATACGTCTTTATATTATATACTGCCCGTATAATACATATGCTACATATAATGCCCCCTTTATATGTTTGAAAAGGTAGCCCAAAAATAGCTGAAATCTACTGCAAAATATAAAAATAAAATCTTTGTCTATCAATTCTACTCTTTTTGTTGTAAAATATTAAGAGTTTCTATACAAACTTTAGATTTGTTTAATTTTTCGATTGTTCTTAGAAGTTTGCATGGAAAGTCCTCTTAGTTAAAAAAATTAAAAAAAACGACACGTTGTTTACCGTTTATCTTGATAGAAAATGATAAAGCTTTACAAGACAAAAGTGCGTAATAGATACAATATTTACAAAAAAATGTAAAAAAAAGGTTAATTGGTGTACTTAGAAATAAGTATAAGCATAAGTTGACATGTAAAGTAGCGGAAACTTTAAATTAAATGATGGAGAATATGTTATACGTAACATACATACATACCACATTTCGCAAGGTATTCGGACAAGATAACAAATAGCATTTAGGGCACGAAGACCCACCTACTGCATGACTTGGTAGAAGTACTAAGACTTGGGTACTAAGATGTAACCTAGTGGGTTGCAGAGTAGCCTAGTTGGTGAGCGCACGCCTCTTACTCGAGAGGTCGTGAGTTCGAGGCCTGGAATGCGCACAATTTTTCCGGATTTTAAAATCTCGGTTAAAATTTGTGTGCAAAATTATGAAGCACCCCGATGAAGGAAAACAGAGTGAGGAAACCTATACATTAACAATACGAAATATGTGTAGTGTATAAAGGTTGATTGGAAGAGATTGCCTCCGGCAATAAGTCCGTAAATTAAATGTTAGGAGGTAGATATAGACGCTTTTATAGTAATGTAAAATACGACTCTGGGCGCAACTTAAATTCAGCGTCCACTTTCACAATCACGTGAATGTACAGAGGCTGCGTTGTTGCCTTTTCCCGTCCAGATATTGTTGTTTCAATTTGTCATGTATTAACTATGTAGTGAATTTTTTTTAGGGAATAAATACGTTTCTTTCTTTCTTTCTTTCTAAGTCCACCTCCTGCTAAGCAGAAAAGTCTATATTTATTTATTTTATGTACGTATCAACGTGAGAGGTGGCGAGCCTGTCGCCTGTCGCATGGGAAGAGAAGCAAAGGGGTCAAAAAATGAAAAATCTTATTTATCTTAAAACGTTATTTGCCAGTTTTTGTTGTGCTATCTTGATGTAATGTGATTAGCTAGACGGCTAAAAATTATTTTCGTAATAGCTTCTCTACCGCTACACCTTATAGCAGTGAATCTTGGGTATGGCAGAAGCGACATAAAAATGCAGTTGAAATGAGGTCACTAAAAAAAAAGTGACATATTTGCCGAGCGGGCAAGAGCACCCCTCTCAAGCGGAAGGTGCGGGCTCGATACCCACTGGGAGCACAATATTTATAACTTAAGAATTTGTGTTAAAATGGCCGCTGACACTACGGTGGAGGAAAAGATCGCGAGAAAACCCACTTTCAAGCTGGTTGGTCACCGTGGAAGTGTATGACTAAGATACTCTCACATAATGTAAATGAGAAAGTCCTGTACCCATCATTGCGGAGAAAAAGATGGCTGCAAAAGAAAGGGAGAAGTGATGTTTAAGTGATTAGCAAACTCAGTCATCAAAACCAATGGGGTATTTCCAGAGCCGACTGTCACGGAGATATGGCGAGACCAAGGACTTACCAGCGACTTCAACCTCTTTGGCCGAGCGAGACAGACCGGCTCTAGTATTTCACAGAATCATGACATTTAGGAATAACGAACACATTTCAGCACAAGTAAAGGAAAACAAATCTGAAAATCGTTGATTATTTTTATTTTTTATGGAAACTGTCACGGATGGCAACATCACCTAATGCACCACGTCTTCTGGTACCAGTGATGTCAGCCTAAACACCTTGGTGTAGGTGTTGCCATGTAGCACTTCCCTCATTTCCAGCCTAGATCTATCAATTGAAAAATATTGTTTTTCCATATTATATTTATCATGCAACATTGAGCGCCATATGTTTTCACTACTAAAACAAATTCTGTCATCAAAACCATTACCATTTGAACTGTAATAATGCAATACAAAAATCAAGATCTCACTCTCAACTGAAGCAAAAATCTGTCTTTTACTCTTTTATTAAATTAATATTTAATAATACTATAATATTTATAATTTATAATTAAGTGAACACTATCGCCTATAACATACATACATACATATCTGGAAATTTTTTTGTTTGATTTTCCTTGCTTAGTTGTAAGTTGGTATAGCAGTGGCAGCTAAGGCCGAAGGTCCCGGTTTCAAACCCCGGTTCGTACGTTCTCCTTTATATTTTTTCCGTATTTTTCTGATTAAGATACATACATATCACTCACTCTGAATCCCGACAATCGGGGTAAGCAGAGCAATCGGCAGCTACCACAGACCACCACATTACGCAAGGTATTCGGACAAGATATCAAGCAGCATGTAAGGCACGAAGACCCACCTACCGCATGACTTGCTGCTTGATATCTTGTCCGAATAACTTGCGAAATATGGTGGTCGGGGTTGTGCTGTAATTTACCAGAGTTCTTGCAGTACAGCACCGACTGCTCTGCTTACCCCGATTGTCGGGATAGAGCGTGAGTGATATGTATGTATATTATTTATATAAAAACCAAACCGTCGTCGTGTCGTGGTCATTTGATCACCTCGCAACCGGCTTCCTGGCGCGGAGAAGTCGGTTTCCGAGGGCGCATATAGGAGAAATAATTTCAAAAGTGGGACAAGCGGCCGCCTCGCCCCAGGCAAGGAGGGCCAAGGAAGATGGTAACAGGCTGCGCCCGCGCAACGAAATATGAAACACTCAGAGAAGAGAAATCGGGATACGTGCTTTTGACCTGTGGCGGACCTGTCAATGTGACGTGTGTGATGCGTGCGTCAAATTAAGTTCACTTGAAAGTTCTTTTTTTATGGATACTGACACGGAAGGCTACATCGCCTAATGCACCAGTTTTCTATGGTACCAGTGATGTCAGCCTAAACATCTTTGTGAGTTATGTAGGTAGGTGCCATGTCAGCACTTCCCTCAATTCCAGCCGGCTACACTATACTGGACGGAAAACACTAACCATGTTTCATAGCCGCTTCGACCGACCTTCATTCATTGCTGTGGTACCAACCCTTGCGGGTTTAACCCTAACACCATGTAAGGAGAGGGAAGGGACCTACAGTTTAACGTGGAATCCGTACCACGACCAGCGTCAACGGTCAAGCGGTCACCCATCCAAGACGTGATCCAGTCTCTTCCAGTCAACCTTTATACATTACAACACATTCGTATTGTTAGTGTATAGGATTCCTCGCAGTGTTTTCCTACACCGGGTTGCATTATAATTTTGCACACTAATTTTAACCGAAATTTTAAAACACGGATATATTGTGCGTATACCAGGTATCGAACTCACAACCTCTTGAGTAAGAAACTTGCGCTAACCAACTAGGCTACTCCGCAACCCTAACTAAACTAACTAAACTACTGGAATATACTAAACTACTGGAAACAACTGGTAATATAACGACTGGGAACATAAAGGTCTAGATCGGTAATTAAACCCGTTCCGCCTTTATTATTCCAGTATTGCCCAATTGCCACATGACAGGTGGATAGATTTATACGAGACATTTTTTTTGTGTACCAAAGTTATAAGTTTAGGAACAGCGGTTCCCGAGTTATGGCCGAATAAAATTTTCATCTGTGTTATATAAAACTTGCATAGAATGCAACAAAATATATATTTTTAAGAGAAAGTGCAGAATTTGTGTGAATCAGATAAAATTTCACGTATCGTGTTTTCGCGAGTGTGATCTTAACCCCAACAACTTCTGTAACAATTGTTTTCCTAAATAAGATATCCCTCAAAAACTCATTAAAAAATGTCAAACAAGGTTCATCCCACCCCTTAAAACTTGTCCATAGACGATCTTTTTTTTAAATGTTTATTTAGTTTTGCCTATGTGTCTGCTCGTAGTACGCAGCGTAACAATTACCAACCAGCACTAATTTTAATATAAGATGTAACTAACCAGTGTAAAATGTAATTTCACCACCATGAAAACGCGCACGTCTTGATATTACTTTGAGCATTATTTCGCACATTATCACTAATTTCGCGATCTCACACAGATTTACTCTAGTGTGAATGATTCTCTTTATGATCGCTTAGGAAAATATATGTGAAGAATAGTTCAAGAAAATTATAACGACATTGTATTTGGCAAAAGGTGAGTGTCGGACGAGGTACGGTTATACTCACGATGTCTAGAGAACTTTCGCTGTCCTGTCTTAGCGTATCTTGCTTTCACTTAATTGGACATTACATTACGTACCGAAGGCTGAATTATCCGAGGAAATGTTATACGAGACTTATCTTCTGTACCCTTGTTATACGTACAGAATCAGGGAGGAGCTTACTTCTAAGGAAACAAGTCGGAAATAATGTATTACACATTATAAATAACACGAAAATACGGACAAGTCCCGCATACATACGATGAGACAAAATACCAACATATGGATGGAGCGAAACTTACACACCGCAAACTTGGGATTGTTTAGAATAACCGCGTATCCTCTGCGAAAAGCCTTACTAGAGTTTAGTAGTAATATCTACAGTTAAGCTACAGTGTTCTAGTTTATAAGGTATTGCAGTTTACATTCTTTCTTAATATATTGATTGACGGAACCCGATCATTGTGCACGAAGTATACTTTGCAATTTTATTTTCAAGACACGGAACGATAGGCAAACTCTCTACCGCGCCATGTTTTTCATCACCAGAAATTAAATTTACAATATTTTGTTGTGACTCCTGTCAAATCGTCATTTCGAATATCTAATTCAAAACCAAACCGTACTATTGGAACGATAGAGCTAAAGTTATTTAAAAAAAAAGACAAAATCGATATCGCGGTAGATAACTTTTACCAGACTTCCTATTAAATATAGAATATTTTCTATATCTAAGAATGGTGTCCTTCCTAGTGGCGCCGCCATGGCGACGGACAAATGCAGTACCCTGTATTCACTTATCCGATTTAAGCAAAACCGACCGGGCAGCAAATGAGCATTGTCTAGTGGGCGAGTTTTTAATTTTTTCTGCTAAATTTTAATACTTATAAATTTTCGTCGACTTTTTGACAGTGATTTGTAGATAATTTCATCTTCTTTACTGAACAAAAAATTTCACTGATGTAACTAGACTTTTTCGCGCACCGCGGCGCGGCGGCGTCGAGTGCCGACCTTGACATAAACTCAAATTTCTCGTAAACCAATCTAGATGCATCATTAATTTTTATAAGGATTAAAACTTAGCAGAAAAAATAGCTAGCCAAATCAAAAATTCGCCCACTAGACAATGCATTAGCATTGTCTAGTGGGCGTTGCGTTGCGTATTAACGCAACCGGGCACGGTTGATTAATTGGGGTCTAACAGTTGAAGTAGGCCTCGATTCGCATTCCACGTAAACCAGTAGTCCTTCCTTTAGGTGGTAGGGTTTAAACCGTCCGGATTGGTACCACCGCATTTAATGAAGGTCAGTTGAAGTGGTTATGAAAAATAAGTAATTCTTGTTTTCCGTCCGTTCAGTGTAGCCGGCTCGATTAGGGCCGGGGGGAAGCGTTGATATGCCACATGTATACCACAATGTTGCATTGGAGTGATGCATCCATTCGAGACGGTTTCCATAAAAAGGAACAAAAAACCCGAAATGTTCCTGATTACCTGAAAAGTTTTCAGAGAGCGAGAATAGAGGGCGTATGGATGGCATGTGTGTGAGAGGTTGTGTAACGGTGTGTGAGAGTGTTGGTATTGTAAGACAAGTTTGAGCAGGAAAACGGAACTGAAGAGCGGCCACTGAGAGAAGCGTGCGACGTTCGGGAGGATTCACATGAAACATTGACATTACTGTCGATGTGCAACATTTACTTTTGGTTATTGGTGCAAAAAGCAGACTGTTATTACGCAGTCTCAAAGTCATAAAGCATAGTTTTATTTACACCTCATATCACCTAAACATGAGAGTATTAAAACAAGGAGAATTTTTAAACACTGAACTAGTGGTAAGTGACGATCGCGATTGATAACTTTTGACCCGTCAGGCGTTGGTTTAGTCCTCGGCGTTAGCTGACGACTAACGCAACGCCCGCCACGGTATTCGATAATTTACGGGGACTGAGAATACCTAATAAGCAGACTATGTACACCTTAACATTGTATTTGAAAGACCTTATTTATCAATATCACGGTATCATAAACACGATATAAAAACCAAGTACGAAGTATAAGAACGAGCACTCTTTATTTATTTTATTTTTAAGATGGCTAGATCACGTTAAACTGGTAAGCATAATCATAAATAAGCTAAGGTGTCATCAAACTATGTCTGATCCGGAATGTTCGTTGTAGAGGTAGTAGTCCTGTCCTTCGTCTGTACATAAGTACCTAGAATTCCCGCGGTTAGACCTCAAAATAAATCCATAAAGTTTCTCCTATTGACAAATTTACACTTAGAACTAATTTTACACCGTGCCGTTTCACCTATTGAAAGCAAAGTATTTGCCTAAAACGACCTACTAACAAACGATGCTAGAGACATCCGACATCCGGATAGAGGGCAAACTGGCCCATAAGGTAATTTTAGCTCCTTAAGGCATCGGCGTAATCGGCAATCGCGCAACCGGCACTTTACCCTTGTTTTATAAGCTTTTCTGTATGAAGGCGTAGATGGCAAAACGCTGATGATGATGATGTTACTTATGATATACAAAATCGCTCCCATAAATCAGTTAAAAAATCTTCAAAACTAAAGTATAAACCGTACACGTAAGGTAATTTTTATTAACTCTTATTCCTTTAATGTTGTTAGCTTTTATAGTTGAAACAGAAAAACTTTTACTAATAAACCGTGAATTTGGAAAACAATTCTCTTCTCCATACATTTGGCACGATTTTTATGACAAAGAAAAAAAAAATTCTGAATTCTCAAATATTTTCTCAGCAGAATTGGTTCAATTTCATTCAGATAGGTATACATTATATATTTTAAAGGATAAGAGTTAATGTAAAATGAATTATGCCTTAAATTAGTCTAACACTGCAAGCAATGCCTACTATGTAGTTAGTCAAAACGTATTAGAAACATTTAAGGGAGTGGCGAGGAACGGTGATTTCCCGCTGGTAGGGGTTGTGGTAGAGATAGGGGTAGGGGTAGGGGTAGACGTAGGGATAAGGGCAGTGTGGGGTAGGAGTAGGGGCAGGAGTAGCGCAGGGGTAGGAGTTAGCGGTTAGGGTTAGATTTGAACATACTTTAGGAAGACTATTGAAAAATCCTGCGAAGTTTCTTGCCGGATCTGCTTCATGGACGTAATAGAACCAGATGGAACATTTTATATTTTGACAAATTCAAATGTAGTTTACTAACATAAGGATTCTGATTGAAGAACTAAGAACTTTTTGAATTTCGAGATGTCGTAGGTAAGGCAGCCCGGCTCCAACCACCGCGCGCCTCACCGCCGACAAGACGCAGCGAGGCGGCTCTAGTCTCGACAACTTCCCGCCGCGACAGCCGCGCTAACATCCGCGGAGTTGCGGTTTTTGTGCCGTAGAGAGAAATACTGCACGCTGCAGCAGTCACATTGTCTAGTAGTCACAGCTGTTGTTTGGTGAATAGAGAGAAAGTAAAGTATTGCATGAAATCTATGCCAGAGAGATTCATTTTTTTTATGCTAACGCAGAGGTGTAGCCGACGGTGTCCACGGGCATTCGAACATTTATGGGGTCTGCGAATGTTATATCGGCCGGATTAATGCACCTTCACATTGTGTTGTTGTCTTCATATTGAAGGACCCCATAATTTACATTAGCAGGTAAAATATAAGAGGGTGTGCATTCCGCAGTTTAAGAACACTGCAAGTAAAGTATTTACATGACTGATTTGTTGTAGGGGGAATATCGACACTATGTAAAATGGATGTAAAATGTAATATTTTGACAAATTCAAGTGTAGTAGCACTTACTTACACTTACACTTAACAATTTTTTTACTACCATAAGAATGCTGAATAAAGAACTAAGAACTATGATGATGAATTTCTAACCCGCTGCGATGGTAGAATAGAGATGGAAGGATCGTGCAGTTCCTGCTGTACAAGAGATAGAACACGCTGAGCGATTCAATGTCCCAAAATCAAAAGAGTATTCCAAGAATCGCACGACGCAATCCCTTCATCTACATTCTATTATCGCTCCACGCTCAACAGCAGGTTGGAAATGCAACCACCGTACAATGTCGATGTACCCCACTAAGGACAATACTTCCATCCCGCCAATGAGACAGCTAATTCTAACAAAGTCAACCTATCTGCTGCTAACCCCGGCTATATGTCTCTAATGGCGCGGACGTGACACTAACGCACCATCTAAGGCGGTACAGCACTATCATCTCGAGATGACCACTAACTACAATATATAATGATACACTAAGTAGAATCTCAAACGAAAGAGCAGTTTATTTTTTTTTAACGTAATTTTATTTATTTCGAAAAACAAACAGACAACAACTAAAAGTGTTAAAAAAAGTACAAGTACAATATTACAGAATGATAATATTACAGTTACCCAGCACCGTTTCCCACAAGTAACAAAATTATTTCTTTTTGAACGCTAAAAGAATACGAGTAAGACCGTGTAGAAGGGAGCAACAGAGACAAAAACCAAAAGAGATAATAGTAAAACACAAGTAGTGTAGTAATAATTTGAAATATTGAAATTTAGAAATGTATAAATGAGACTGTCGAGATGCAATGGAAATAAGTGATATTAGATTATAGATTAGCAGTCTCTGGAGTTTTGGCTGAAGACGTACATACTGCCTAAAGTTGGTCTAACATCCAGCGCAGGTAGAAAGCTACACCCCGCACACGATATACCAAGAGATGTAACCTATATAAGGAGTACAATGGATCAGTGGTTGCGGTATTCGGTATTCAACGGTACAATTTTATAATTTTTTTATCTATGCACTTGTCCCATTCAAAACCCATCACACTCACAGTAATAACAATATATCACTTCAATTCACAAAATACGAAATCAGAATTGTGCGTGTCAGCACTGACGCGCGACTGGAGATTACCCCTTCGGAGGGGCAACATATTTCCCATTCCCGTCGATAAAGTTGACCAAGTCGACAAAGTCGACCTTGTTGATCTTTCGACTTGTCTACCTACTACCAGAAAGAATTGAAAGAGAATAAAGTCGCGACATTTTTATTAACGCGTTAACATGTTACAACTCGGTTTTATTCCCCATCTAAATTGCCTATAACCCCATGGAATTTTTTTTGTTTGATTTTCCTTGTTTAGCATGCAAGTCGCTTACTGAATCTTAATCAGAAAAATACGAAAAAATTATATAAAGGAAAACGTCCGAACCGGGGTTTGAACCCGGGACCTTTGGCCTTAGCTGCCACTGCAATACCAACTTCGC